>VXAV01010419.1:634498-686544 GCA_013399715.1 Alectura lathami
AAATTACAACTGCGGGTACTAAGCTCTATTTTACTATTGTATTTCTACTTCACATGGAACTGTATCACAACAGAGAGGCTGAAAAAGTTATCAAGCATACCTCTAAGTACCTATTCCTAAAAGGATTTTATTCCACAACTAACTGCCTCACAAAAGCAAAAAAAAAAAAAAAAAAAAANAGATGAGCACAGCAAGACAACAAAACATTTTTGGTAGTTACTTAAAAAAAACCTGTAGTATTTCTAGTATTCACATCAAACTTGTATGTAACCTGGACCTGGTCTCATGTTCTCATACTCTCTTTTAAAATAATTACTATTATTTCAGCACAGCAGCTTTCCGCTCCTGCAACAGACAACCTTGCACAAAGCTTGTAAGGCAATTTTTGTCCTTTTTATCCCCCACTGGGATAAAAAGGCCATTGGAAAGCAGTCAATACTCAATATTAGATCTTTCTCGCCCCCCCCACACACACCTTTTTAAGCTATGCACATGCTTACACATTTTAGAACAGATACACATTTTCCAGCCAGCAAACAGAAGTTTTTCACGGACAAAATGACACCTGTGCCATTTATGAAGAAAATATCTTATATAGCTGAAGGGAAATAACAAAGGTGTCTCAATTATGTGTTATTCTGCTTTATCAAAAAGCATTAAGAATTGAAGTACAGATTCACAGCACTAAAGACAGAATAAAGGACAAAGATTATTATTCTAAAGGTCACATTATCTTAACAAAGTGCCACTTCCTGACAGCGTGACATTGACACTGAAATAACATATACCATTTAGTAGAAAGTGCTCCATGAGCTCCATGCCCTCTGCACTCTAAACAAAGAAATTAGTGAGCTTCTTCAAATGTCACACAGACTGGCAGAAGATTTCTAAGAAAACTCTTCATCTCTTGCATGGCAGCAGACTGACATTTTGGTTACAGGTTGGGATTTAAAAAATACAGGACTAAGCCAGTACAGTTGCACAGAAGGAAATGTTCTCCCTCTCCTCCCCATCGACTTCTTTCCAGAATATGTTTTGTTCAAGAAACGCTATCTCCTTTTAGCATGCACGAAAAGCGACAGCATTCACTTTCCAAGGGCTGATTAGGTTGTGTGTGTAAAAAAAATGGACGTAATGGTAGAAACGAAACATCAGCCACTATCCCGGCTGGCTCTGAATGCAAAAGCCTGCACGTCAGTCCAAAGATAGGCTTATTACATAAGATACAGCTATTGCTAGTTCGTGGGAACTGTTCCATAACAACAGAATATGACAGCGTATTACTTAATGTGCCACTGAGCTGATGCGACTCAGTTAACAGCACATGGGAAATGTAACGCTGCCCAGAAGACATTATTCCTTCTGTAAGAGTCCCTTTAAAGCCCTCACAGCAAAGAAGCCGGTATGCCAGCAAGGAGTGGACCTATATTTAAAGGTTATTAAAAGGCCAAGAATCAAGAAAACAATAAAGATCATCTCTGCAGAGCTCAATATTTCCAAAAAAAAAGATGCGATGACATTTCTATGTAAGATGTGAAATTCTAACATGGAGACAAAAAGATGAATAGAAATGCATTCAAGGAACTAGATGCATTTTTAGCAAATAAGACTTGTTTTCAGCAGCCATCCACTATTCTGACCTTATCAAGCTTTTCAACTTCTCCAGATATGTTAGAGCTGTTTAAAACCAAATGAACCAGCCAACTGGAGAGCTGTAAAAGGAGAGCATCTCAAGGGAACTCAATTGCTAATTCACGAGGAAACGTTACTTTCATGAAAACAGTCTATTAAAATAATACTCCCTTGAATATCTTCTCTAAGTTTATTGTGTATTTCTATCTGCATTTTAATGAAGATCCTTGGGAAAAGGAATCTCAACAGCTATTCAGTTATTATTATTACTGTAGTGAAACGGTATTAATCATGTTTGTACACAAGAAACGAACACTGCCATAAGACGCAAGGTTTGTTTTTAACACAAGACAGAATTTTCTTGCTGTTCTGTTGTCTATTCTTAGACCAAAATTTCACTGGGCTACATTTGTCTTTCCACTGGCAAACCCCAGATAAATTTGGGGGGAAGCAAGCCTGGCACTCAGGCAGGATGCACATGCAGGATGTACTCAAGAGAGAACTGGGCTGTGCCAGGTGTTGCACGAACAGCTCGAGGATCGAGGGAGATTTTGCACTGAGAGGTCACTGTGCAGATCTGCACACTGAAGGAACTGAAGCTACATGAGGTTTCAGCAAGCACCTAACCCCTTTTGTAGGCCTACACAACTATGAACAACTAAAATTTAAGATTTTTTCAACAGATCCTGACTGCTTATCTCACAAGCCTCAACTTCAAACCAAAGCTCGCAGCACTCACTGTCATTAAAATTGAGGACAAATTGATTAGCAGTTGTGAAGTACATTAATTTGAGATGATCAAATAGAACAAGGCAAGTAAATCCAGATGTATGTAGACCTTACAGATGAGACAGTGATAATATAAATATATTCCTCTTTAGTAAGTAGTGGTAATATTGTTTTTCACCAAATCAAGAGGGTATTATTTCTTCCTGGAAAACTTTTACACCTTATTACTGCAATCACTTTTTTAATTTCATGCTTCCCTAACTTTATTACTGTTAATTTTACTCATTTAATTCTAGCTATTTTCCACCATTTACTGAGAAAATAGCAAGAACTTCATCGCTTTCAGATAACTAAAAAATAATGGCTTTGAGAAAAAGAATATCCATCTCTACAGTGTGCTTCTTCCCACCACTGGAAACCCTCTGAGATCCTACGAAACTCCTCAACTATTTGACTAAGCCTCGTTAAAAACCCTGCAGCCTCAGAACACAAGCCAATGCAGAACTGAAGCAGGGTGTGACCCAAGGAGCCTGAAGGGCTGGGCTCTGAGGCTGGCTGAGATTTCTATGTGTTTTGGGCAAGGTCCAGTAGACCTGGAGTTTGCATATTCTTTTGAGCACTTAAGTTTTCTGTCACTGCTGACTGAAAACCAAGCAATTATTAACTTCACAGTTGATCAATATATTTCCCATAATTACCTTTATTGGGAAAAAAATATATATAACCCAAATAGCAGTTTTTAAGTGAAAAGATGACCAACTTGGACTTACATGAATATTTTTATATGAATTTCAGTCAATTGTATCTATTTTAAATGCACTCCCTGATAAATACGAATTCTTTTCTGTTTGGTTTCAAGTTCAGCGCATTCTCCTCCTACAGCCCTGTTCTTAAAGCCAAATGCGAGCATTATATTAGGAAAGAATGATGCATCACACCACTGCTTTTCTGGACAGCCAGGTTACAACCAAACAATAAACGTTGGAGTTGTGCTTCAAAACAAACAAAAAACTTCATGTCAGACAGACTCATAGCACTCCTAAACGAAAGTCGAAGATGAATGTACTTACATAAAATTCTCTATACGCTTTCAGGTTTTTCCTTTAATATTTGCAAAGTGAGAATACAGAAGAGATGTAAATCAGCACAATGTTAACAGCCCAACGCCAACAGCTTTCTTGTATGTTTTATGCCTAATGGTGGACTATACAATGAAAGCCTAATGTCTATAACCAAAAGGATATTTATATTCATAATGCAAGAGAAGTGGAGAATGAGTCTTTAGTATCTTGCAGCCTTCAGGCACACTGGCTTTAACTCCTGAATGAGCGCTACGCTGTGAGAACAGAATCGCTGTATTTCCCTCTTTCATTCTGAACCACGCACGTCAATGGAAATAATGCACTCAGGAACCTGAAATATGTCACAGCACTGACAACCCTTATGGATGTATGGTGTTTTATATCTTAATCTTTTCAACATTTGCATCTCTATTTGAGACTATTTTCGAAGTTTCTCTGGTAAAAACATTACTCCAAAATGGCCAGACTCACAGTCCAATCTCATCTTCCATTGATTCCCAGACGTAATTATCAATGATATTCTCTACAAGCAAGTTGCTTCAGAAGTATTTCAAACCGAATGGGTGTAATGAGACATCTTTCCAGTTTTGCTTGTGCTTATATGATGAAATGAAAGTTACACACCATAACCTCAGCTCTCAGAGGGTTCTACACTCCAAGGTATACTAGTTGTATTTGCGGTATCCTTCAGAAATAAGCACACTTAAAAAAAAAAATGTTAAAGTAACTGACAGATAATATTTTAAGGTTTGTTTCCTTGGGGGTGAAAACAAACAAAGAAACAAACAAACAAAAGAATAAAAAGCACATTTCCCTGAAAGCAAAATGACTGTGAAACTTCTGATATGGCTGAAAACGCACCTTTGCAAGAGCACTCTGGCTCAATAATGCCATCCACCAAGATTGATTATTTAGATTTATTGTTGCTTTGAGTTCTTAAGATATTCAAAAATAAGCTCAGCCATGTGATTTGACGTATTAGCACAAATCTCTTTGGAGCAACGCAGCTGAATTTTTCAAAAGCCTTTAAAACATCATTTCACAGAGTGAAAAAATATTCTGAAGAGGAAAAAAAAAAAGAAAAAAAAAAGCAATGTTCACATAAATGCATCAAACTTTTCAGTTTTTTTTTTTTTTCTGTGCTCTGCCTTTCATTTCTAGAGTGCCCTTGCAAAATTCGACAATTCAATTCCAGAAGAAAAGTCATGTTTCAAACATTCCCTCCTCCCCTCTGCCTTGTTTTCATACTGCATGAATATTATGCATCCTCTCAGAAATGAGGCAAGCCACCAAGTATAGCTGGCTAATTGATGATAATACTTTAATTTGCTGGAAATTAAAGAAATGGATGCACAGACGACATTACCTAAACCTACTGTGGCAGAACTTGAAGGACCCCGTGTCCCTAAAGGCACGGCACTGCATCAGAGATGAGCAGAGCAACAAACATCTTATTAAAAAACAAGCGCACAAAAGCAAAAGGCGGAAGCCTCCAGGGCCGTGTTAATTATCGCGGGGTCGAAGCCGCCGCAAAGGCTGCAAGGCAGTCAGACGGCAGCGCCGGTCCCCAAGGTCCCGCAGTTACAGCACTGTCATATTTCAAATGACAGGTAATACTTATGAACATGCCGACACTCACCTCCTCAATTACACTCAATGTCAAGGTTTTAGCGCCGGAGGAAGTGCTAATTTTCAGCATACACACTTGCTGACAAAAGGTACTTTATCAAAAGAAGGGAGTTTAGGGTGTCTGCTGAAGATACCTTTTGGCACTCACAATGGGAGTAACGTCCTTCATGGAAGCTCTCAAGTGGTGGAATAAATATTGCCCTTAGTCAGGCATATCAAAATCACAGCATCCTCCGTTTGCTTTTCTGATAGACGGTGCCTTTACATGGAAATCTCACTGCCACTAACCACGGACAAGCAGATATTCCTTTGGTGTTTATTCAAACTTCCTCTGAATAAAAAAGCACAAGCAGGTGTGTGGCACTGCAATGCCTCAGGTGCTCCAAGAAGTGAGGCTAAAAAGACAGAATGCCTTTCACTGTGCCAAAGGGCAGCCATGCGTGCCACGGAACAATTTAAGTGTAATTGCCAAGAAAAAACATAAGCACAGATTTTAGAGAGCTAGAGACTTTAAAACATGCAAATATGACTCCTTGTTTGTTCCCGTATCTGCTCTTTTCTGAATTTAACTGAAAACACTAACTGCCAAATCAAGTTAATTGTATAGAAAAGATATTAGGGGGCACAGAGATGGCCACGGGTGAAGGAACACAGACTCACTAGAGCTCTCTGTCCGTTCAGGCAGCTTTTCTCGTCTGCGGTCATTAATGTGAGCTGGAGACAGATTCTGCTCTGAGTTTCACCAATTTAAATCCAGAGCATCTCTCATCCAGCCTGCAGTCTGCGTAAATGGTCCGCGGGGCACACCGGGATGGAGGCACCGCCTCAGCACTGAGGGCAAAGCGGCCTTCCACGAGCAGGGGCTCTGCCTATAAAGGGACGCTGCAATTCTACAAGACAGCATTTTGAACCACTACAAAAACCTGCTGAAAAATACACATAATACAAATAGCTGAAAGTTTCAAAACCTAAAACCATGAAGCCGCACCTATGTACCAGCCGTCTCGATGTTTACTTATTATGTTTGTTAACAGTTACATTGCAGTAACTCAGCCATCCTAAAATGCCACATTCCTGCAGGATGTGCCTGGGTAGCATCAGACATTTCAGCAGCTACCTGTTCAAATGCTCTGCTCAGAAGATGAGATCTTCCCCAGCTCCCCTTCTTACACAGATAAGCTTTCTGCTCAGTACTAGAGAAGCAAACCTTCAAAAGAGACGTGGGGGAAAGCCGACAATGTACATGATTACCATAAAAACTAGCTTTCCAAAAGGTAAGTAATGAAAACTTTTCACTCTTTTTTTTTTTTTTTTTTCTCTGTTTCATACGTTTTCTCAAGTTCACAGTAGGTTATTATTTCCACTTACAGATGGGGAGGTCAACATCACCTTAACTCTTCGGCAAAGGCAAGAGGTGGATAAAGGAGCTGTGCAAGAGGCAGAGCAGCAGCAGAGCAGCAATGGACACATGGCAACCTCACAGGGCAGGCAGCAAAGCCACCACTTTGTCCCCAGGGGTAGTTACCGTCAGGCACTGCAGCCCAGGGCAGCACGGGGCTGTGTGTGCTCTGGACTCGCTGTCCTGCATTGCACTGCATCCACAAACACCCTGATGGGCACACTGTACTGGAACGCACACACGCACATGACAAATAATGGAAGAATGATAAAAATAACATACAGCACAACTGACATAATGCTGTCATGACTTCTAAAAAGATATGTCATCGTACTCAAACTTCCTACTTAACTTCATTTGCAACAGTGACTGAGGATGAAGTAACAAAGTACATTTTAATATTTTTGCATGCGATTTTGCCCATATTCCAGACGGGGATGTGAGCAGCTTACTTGCACTGAACATGACTGTTCTCCACTACCAATATATTCTACACTCATTTGTACACATTACACTTACAGAACACCAGGACAAATTTCTGTCTGCTACACTTAGACTGGTATTCAGATTCAGAAAAAAAAAAAAAAAAAAAAAAAAAAAAAAAAAAGAAAAAGAAAAAAGATGAAATAATCTTCATTGCAGAAAAAAATGTTTTTAAAAGGATGGTATGAGCATGAGCATCCTCATTTGTAATTGATGCAAACTGGAATTGTGGCTGTATTTTGTGAGTGATACAGATTACTCTCACTGTATCCTTTTACATAAAGTTTTTTGTACAGCGCCAGGACAAAAACTATTAGTTTTTCACATCTCATGATCCAAGAGTTCCTTTATATTAATATCACCCACGCTAACACTGAACAAACACCTAGAAGATGCTGAGCTATTAAGAACACGTAAGGGATCATCAGTCCTCCACCTTCCGAGCTGGGAATAGGAGGATTAGAGGAAACACACCAAAACATGAGGTTTAAAGACCAACATATGCCTTTCCAACCGTATTCAGACCTTTTCCAAGTCATCTGACTGATCATCTTCAAAAGAACTTCTGGAGTAATAGACCAATATCCACTTTCACAAAAAGGAATATTTCAGCAACAAGGGTAGTAATTTTGGGCAACATGTCTACATTCCCAAAACTTACCATTTTTGCTAATCCAGCAAATGGATTTCAAAAGCAAAAAGTACAACAAAGAAAGAAAATAAAGCCACCCCCAAAAGCCAGTGTCAGACCTTTCAGTAGTCCAAGAAGAAACTCAATGAGACTTCATGAGGAAAATGCACATCTAGACTACTCACGTTCCATATTCACACTGACTCCTGAGAGTCTGAGATTACTTCATGTCTGACTTCTCAGCCCTTCTTAAGCCCTCTGATTCATTACATAAATATTTTGCAGTTTGTATGAACAACACTGCTTCTAAGGTCAATATTTCTAAACACGCATTAACAATCAGCTCTGGTTTCACTGCTGACATTGAAGAGCAGAACTGGTTCTGCCTCTGCCTAAGCGTGCAAGCACACCGGCAGATACCTCACAGCATCACCTTCTTTTCAAAAGCATTCCAAGTAACTCACAAAACCGTGTCACAGTCAAAAACCCTCCAGCTCATCTGGTCTTTATGTTAACATAATGAATATTTTTCAGCATCACATTTAGCCTTGCTCAGAATGTGACATCAAACCATGTGATCTACATCCTTATCTTCACCACTAATTATTCAATTAAGAGATAAAGTACAAACAAATGTCCCAGATTAGCAGTCTAGCAAACCTGAACCAAAACCCATTTTGGAGGGGATATTAAGATGTGCCTTTCTTTTTTGGAGGGAGACATGAATTTTCTAGTTCTTTTTTTTCTAATGACCATGACAGCTAACAGAAGCCACGTTTTCCTGCTCTTTCATTAAAATCAGTTCATAGTCATCGTTATTAAAAACATTGAAAACATGTTTACTGCTCTTTTGGAGATGGACATTTGTTCGATAACATCTGTTACTCCATAAAACAAGATTTTCAGCCATGAGGACAAACAAGTCTCAGCAAAGGAAAAAAATAACACTTTTTTTTTTTTTTTTTTTTTTTTTTTTGCAGCTGCCATTTTGTTATTGAAATAATACTCTCTTTTCTTGATCTGGCATGAAGTGGGAAGACGCCTTCTCATTTAGATGTAGATGTACAACAGCACTACAGAGATGCTTCCCCTTCTACCTTAAAAACCTAGTTATGCTGTAAAGAAACAAGGATAACAATTTTCCTTCACCCTCTGGATAAGACAGGCCATATTGGGTCAGTAACAGTGGTTTTGTTTGTTTGTTTTTAAAAGTGGTAGCTGAGAGGGTAATGCCACTCTAAGTTCTGAGAAAGAAAAGGTTACATGGGCTTACAGAAATTCAAATAAGTTTCTTTTCTCATTTAAAATGTAATTTTTAAAGCGAAGTAAAATACCGAAGCCCCTAACGGAATTCCAATAATTCCCATGAACTTTGGAGTCGCATCTTAAAAATACGTATTTTTGATAGGTTAACACAATCTTCATGCCTGTATATTACCAAGACAAATCCAAAACTGCTTCGTACCCATCTCTAGAGACAGACTACAAGTTGCAAATACTGAACAGCACAAATTTCTCGGCAGATTTCACATGCACCTGTTACACCTCAACAAAGTGTTTGGGTGGAGGGTGTTTGATCAGGGCAGAAAGGTAAAAGTGGCACAGCTACACTGTGTTACTGTAGAGCTGAGCTTGGACATCCAAATTTATAACGCAATATTGTGCAATGCAGGTGTACCCTGAGTAATCAACAGGTTTTTAGCGCATAAAGCAAGGATCAAAAGAGCCTGGATATAGAAGAGTGCTGGCAGTCCTGCTCACACAATGTCAAGCATACAAGGGCTATATTTGCTAAATCTTTATTTGTTTGTTCAATATTTGAGTGCCCTAAATAGATGATATATGACTTCAGAAACATTTGATACAGAAAACACATAAATAAATTACCATCTCAAGACCCAGCCCAAAGATTTAATAAGACAGCAACTTCTCTAATATGAAAAAAGTCTCATTTCTAGAGCCAGCTCTCGTATCAATATTGGGGCCCCAGAGTATGCTTCCTACAAACAAGATGACTTTAGATTTGTTCAGTTCTTGTACCAGTAACAACCCCACTGAAGAGAAGCCTTGGAAAAAACGGATGAGTTTTGCTCATGTTGCAGTTGAGAGTCAACAGCTCTGCAGCTTTCTAGAACATGCGTGAAGCATTTCAGCAGACTCCAATAATAAGTGTTAAAAGAAAGAGCCCGGTACACACAGCTGAAATATTTCAAACACTATTTTTTTTTCCTTTAAAAGGAAGAAGGTTTTCAAATACGGGGAATTATGTACAATCACCAGTATTAGCCGAAGGGGAAAGAAAGCTAAAGAATAATGTCCTGAACCAATTTTTGAAATTTTGCTTTTAAAAACTCCTATAGCTTATACCATTTTGAAAGGTAATGCACACCTCATTTTCCACTTCCCTCTCATACTTTAATAAACACATTTCAAAAATAAAAAACACTCTATAAAATCCATTTGTATGCCCAGCGTGGGCGGCAACACAGGCTCGATTCTCACCTCACTCATTGTATATAACTTAGAAATCTCACTGGATCCACCCCACTGCCCATTGCTCCAAAATATATAGGTTGCTCTAACAACCAAAACCCTATACTTTGTACTGTGGTATATATAATTTTGTCAGCCTAGACAACCTGTTGGCAGCTATTACAAAACAAAGCTGGAGAAAAAAAAAAAAAAAAAACACTTCCATGCATTCTTTCATGTCTTAAGATAGACAAGTTTTTAAAGTTCAGAAGAATACCTCAAAAAGCTTTTGTTTCACCTTTCATATGCAGAATTACTTTCCTAGCCAGAATTAGAATTTTCTGTTAGTCTCTATTGGTTTTGTGTTCTTGTTTATGAAAAACAAAAATTAACGAGAATTTAAAATTCTACTTAACTGTAACTCTGCTACCTCTTTAAGGTCTCTCCCTCTGCAGAAAGCTCCTGTCTATTACTTAAAATTTGCTAAAACTGCCACACAAAAATCGCAGAAAATTGTAGGACTGTATTGTGCCAAATCTTAAATGCTATACAAGAAATGCACTGCAAGATTTGGTGTTTCCCAAGTCTTAACAAAATAAATAAGCTAGTTCCCTCTTCCATTGGCACTACAGAAAATTACAGACATACATTTAGTATCATTTGAAGTATTCCATTTCCATTAAAAAAAAAATCACAAAAAAAAAAATCAAAAGCTTAGAAACATTTTTTTCTCCCAGTAATTGTTATATAAATCCAATGGCATTTAAAAAATTATATATGTAAATGCATTTTTATTTTCCTTGACCTCTCCAAGGAAAAAACTCCACTCTCAAAATACAGTGGGTGTGTGGCTCAGAATGTAAAAGAGCAAACCTGAAATCCTGTGGCCAATAGCCTTATTTAACAACATAGCAATAAGCAGTTAAGCACACACAGGTATTACCTTCTCCCACCTCAACTCAGAAATGTAAGCATGAGCAAATATCTAGCAGGGCCTGAGTGGCCTGGCCGTTTTTCCAGGGGCTGTAATACCGATTCAGCTAGCTGAACAGCAGTACACGCATGGCTGCGTGTCAGCGGGACTCCAAGACTTGCTCCAAGACAGTTTTCTCCTGAAGGCATTGGTTTTATTCTTCAACACTTTCCCCTACCTATTACTGTCACTGAAGGTCAGCACTATCCAGGTGCTAAAACTTGAAATCACTGTTTTCTCATAAGGTAATGGACTTAAACATTATTTAGGCGGAAATAGATTCTTTCCTCCACAAATGTGATGGAAATAATCTGCAAGCACTTTCATTTAGAACCACTTACGATGTAAAATTATTTCAGACTGCAGCTTCACTCTAGCATAGTATAAAAATTATATTAAAGCTGACTCTGAAATATTTGCAAGCTGTAATACCATTCCAGTACTGAATTTTATGAAATCAAACCTACTACAAAAGAGACTGCTAGCTGAGTTTTCACATACGTTTCAAGCCACTGGAAAATGCTGTTGATGTCTGATGGTCAGAGTTGTATAAAATAGTTGCAGCAGATGAAGAAGGATACTCTTCATGCTTCACCTTTCCTTATGAGAAAGTCACCGAGAAGCTGTCCACAGTTTGTAGAGTTTTCGCTCCGATAAATGTGTCCCTTTTCCATCAGAAGTTAGTCCTTTACGTGAAGCCTGGGTGCAATGATGCTTAACATTACAAATATTTATTTTATAAACAGCCACCTAAATGCATACCAAAATATCAGATAGGAAAAATCTATTTCCAGTTTCACAGTTACCAGTTTAACTCTTTCACTTGTTCATTAACATCGTCCTTTTGTTACTGAAGGTAACCTCAAAATAACATGCCTTCAAATCTGCCTTTAATGCAGACCGCAGACTTCACACTCCACCAAACATCACCAATGTTTGCCAACCAGAAAGTTCAAATGAAGTTGCCTCTGGCCCCCAGTGCAACAGAAATGCTGTTTGCATAAGTCCTGAGGTGTGAACTAGGCTAAAGACTCCAGATAACAGAACTGCATACAATTGGATCGGGTCCAAATGGGTGTATTTGCATTTAAATTTTGTAAGTTTTTTTGTCCAGAAAAGCGGTGGAAACAGCCATGGGAGGTGGGCTGCACAACTGTAGTACTGTGCAGGACATGCAGGAGTGAAGAAATGCCACCAGGGAGGTGAAGTGGGTAAAGAGAGAGTGAAGACGGGATTTTGGAAATGGCTTTGGTTTGATTGGAAAGCATGGGGTTTGTTTTTGTTGTTGTAGTTGTTCTGCCTCCAGCAGCCCTCCAAAGCCAGAGGAGCGTTCACCAAGTGTGCTGCCAGGGCAGGCAGTGAGTGCAGACACCCCACACCGGGATACTGCCATGTTTCCTTTGCCAGTAATATTAAGACTGCTTAATTGATTGTTTGGAATTTGACATATGGCCTCATTAAGTACATTGCCACTATTTTTTCCAGGTTTCTAGGAAAAGGCCCAACTGGTGGAGGCTTTGCATTTTCCTCTTTTTTTTTTTTTAATTGCATTTTGTTAGTAATTGACTCCTTGCTGTCAAGCGGTGCCTGCAGAAGAGTTAATTTGTAAGAACAGCAGCAAGACGTGTTCCAGCACGTGACAGGCATCGCATGCTGACAGAGGCTGGGAGATGCAAGTCTTTTATGAACACCAGAATTACATTTCAGCAGAGAACTTAAACTTTTATCTTCTCTAGCAATTTCTCAAAAGGAGTAATACTTACATAAATGAAACAGCTGCCCACACAAAAATTAAAGCAGCAATTGCCAGCACATTTTACTTCATCTATAAAGGAACGCAAGGTAGCAAAAAGTTTTGCACATATATTTCCCAGGAAAATAAACTCAGCCAGGAAGCAGCTTTCTGATTTCTGAAGATGCTGCTTGTGGAGAGCAAACATCAGGCTTTGCAGCTTTCAGAGGAAGCCAGCAGTGTCAGACAAGCGATCCTGTGGTTTTCCTGGGGGAGTACAGGAATACAACAACAAAACTCCAGGAGCACCAGATTTTGACAGAGACAGCACAACTTCTTCTCACTAGTGACACTGATGGATGTTCTCCGTACCTAAACTGACACAAGAGGCTTTAACGTGAAGGAGCCTTTCCAGTCCCTCTTTGTGCATCTGGGAAGGCCGGTGCTAAGTGACAAGGCCAACACGAGGAATGCCTGATATCCCAAAATGAATACAGAGGTGGGATGTCTTCAAAGCGCAACTGCTACCACTACTGATGAGACTTTTTAACGCTTTTTTACAATGAGTGGCCTTACTGCAGGCACGTGAGGCCTAGGCCTGCCCGGCGCTCCCTATCCATCCTGACCCTACCAAAATGGCTGTGCTGTGCTGCCTGACGCAGAAAACAGGCTGACTTGGCCTGGGATGTGGCTCACTACATGTGCCAGTGCTAAGGAAAAGAAAAACAACAAGCATGGAAAAGACAAAAAGATGCAAAATCAAAAAAAACAGGTGCAGAACTAAGAAATCAACAAAATAGTAGGGACTTGTTGTCGCTGTTATGGCCCCATTTCCTTTACTGCCTGGCAAACACACTCTTGCCATCTCCAATGTCCCATCTCCATTTATTTTCTCAGCCCTTTTATGTTCCTCTCAGCTGAGCACAATGGTCCACACTGAGAAATTAGCAGCAGAACTCTAATCCTACCCTTGGTACAGAAAGCATCTCCTATAGCTGGTCTGCCATTGGCAGCTCAGTTTTCCCACAAAATTCACTTCTGTTATCTGGTGGATCAAAGCCACATCTGTTTGTTGCAAGTGAAACTTTTTCTCTGAAAAGTTTGAGACAAACCTATTAGAGAGATGCATAATTCGCTGGAGGGAGCAGGAGGTCGAAGTGTACGAGGTCAGCTCAGTGACTGAATAGTGGGGATCTGTGGTTCTCTTTTCACTGTTATCTCTCTTGCATTTACCGGGAATGCGAAAACATCTGCTGGGAAGAGGATGTCTCTCCTGACTGGAGTTAAATAGGCTCATGTTTAAACGCTGTCTTCAATTAGACTTTTTTTTTTTTTTTTTTAATACAATCTTTTCCCCTGTATGTCATATACATCTGTTAATTTCAATTAGCCTCTCCTACCAGGCATATTAGATGATGCCTTTTATCTGCTCTAATCTATTGGTTTAGCTGGAAGGTGTTCTACAAAAAGACGCGCTCTCTTTGTATCAAGTGCTAGCATGTACTGGGGAATTACACAAATGGAGAAAGTATTGAAAAGGAAAAGCAGATTATTCCTCTGTCTCATTTCCATCAAAGTTGAACAAAATTGAACTCAAAGTTGAACTCAACTATTCAAGGTTGATTTTTTTTTTTTTTTTAATAAAAAACCCATCACCCTAAAAAACATGAAAAACCACCACCACAACTTTTGTGTTATCCTTGGTTATGAGGAAAATATGTTTACTGGTTTTTAAACCATACTTCTGCCATATTTGTAAGAAACAACTAAATTGGTGAAAGGCAGCAAAGAGAAGAAAAATATTAAATTTTGTCCCCTTGTTACCCCACCTAAGAGCTCATACTTCTGCTCTAAATTCACCAGGATCTTCCCTACCCTTGTGAAGAGAGGACAATCTAGAGGAAGGGCCCATATTTTGAACAGTCAGCAGCAGTATGTGGCAAAGTCGCTTGGATATGTTTTGGGCAAGTTTAGCATCTGATGCAAATAAAATACAGATCTATGTTTGCTAAGGATCTAGTCTCTGCCAAGGACTGCAGTAAATTTAATATTCAGTTTTGGAAACAAGAACTTAAATTTTAGTGCAGATGAGGATCATGACGTAAAACAAGCATCCTGCAATCTATCATGGTTACCAGGATTTTAATAGGTCATTAGAAAAGCTTATGGAACCTATGAGTTTCTGGGCACTACTTTGGGATCAGTAATAAAAAATATTCATTTTCTAGTTACCTCCTAAAGCAACGTAGCATACCATATATGATGAAGAATTATAGTCTACTTGCGAAAAGATACTTAACTCCTTACAATGCAGCAATAAAAGATGCCTGATCGGAGATGAAATTTGAAAGCTTTGCATTTGATGGGCTTGGAGAAGATCCCTACGTAAAGTATCATATTTTAGACTCTTTTCTTTTTAAAATGATTGTTTTTTCTACAGACTTTCCAATATGAACATACAAGCCAAAAAAATCCCAGTATGTCTTTTCTGTTATGTCAAATCTAAACCATTTATTACAGAGCAGAGCCCTAAATAAAAATATTTTATAAATCAAATACCCAGCTCTATCTGCACTTAAGAATTTAGGTATGTGTAGAATCAGACATGAGGATGACTGCTCATGAAGAAATGTTTTTGGAGTCAACACTATGGTCCATACATCCTCCTTGTAGAGGAGCTACCCTTCCTGCTCTGCTGTTTTAATCTCTTTGTATTTACCATGCTCTGAATAATTTTAATAAATATTCCATGTGGTATCTATAAAGCAAATAAAAATGATTAACCAACGGCTGGCACAAATGCCTCTGAAGCAGCAAGCACTCTTCTTTCATGTAGGATCATCAAGTTCAATACAATGATAAAGGTTAAGTTTATTAAGCATTAGAGAGATCTGAGTTCTCATCCCTCAATCCCCCCCCTCCTTCTTTTTAGAGAGAGAAAGTGTAATAAAAGGGGTGTATAGCTCAATGGTGACCTTTAGAAGTACTGTGTGTGCCCATGGGAGGAAATGCATTGTATTTCATAGAAACTCTTTTTAAGATTAATTAGTCTGACACATTGATATCTTTTTTGTAGATGAGAACAATAAGATAATTTGTTTCCCTCTAAAGGAATTCTGTAATTAATGCAATCCATAGATAAATGACTGCACTGCTTTAAGATAGCAATATACATCTTTGGAGATGCATTTTTGTAACAAAACCATGCACATCATTAAGTTACCTGAGAGCACTGTGTAACGCAACTAGTAGATAGCAGGTTCTTCATGGATTTAAATCATCAAACCAGATGCATAATAAAGGTTTGCTGTTCAACAGAATGACAGACACCATCAGCAGAAGGCTTTGGCACCAGCAAGCTAGCACATCTCAGTTCAGGATTACTCCCCATGCACAATTTCTATTGTAAAAAAGCTTCCACTCCAACACAAAAGCAGTCAGTTTGTAAAGAGCGCTATTAAAACTGCTGGCATTGCTTAGCTTTCGCTTGCCTTGATATCTATGTACATAGGCATAGTAATCTATCATGCCTCTGACCTTCAGGAACAACGTTTGTATGCAGGTATGGACAGTGTCCTGCAAACACTGATGAAGACGTTTAGTCAGACAGTGCAGGTGGACCTCAGACACACGATAAAGTTATCACAGATTATTAATACATTACCTACAGCAAGTGAGCCATGGTAACTGTTCTGTCACCTGTTCCTAACTCATAGAACGCAAGGAAATGTGAATTAACTTTGCCCTCTTTCAGTTCAGGTTAAGCTAATTCAAATAACTTCGCATTTGCACAGAGAATTACTGCTTCTTTGCTAACCCCCAGCGACTGAGCAACCCCTGGCATGTCCATGACCCGTTAGACACACTGCTGCCATCCCAGGAATTGCTCCACGCGTACCCTGAGGTAAGTAACAGAAGGATCTCAGGCAGTACAGAAGGTACAACCCTTCGCTTAGGCACTGCACGTAAGAGCGCACAAACGTGAAACATGCATACAGCTGTACACACCAGCACACCCATACAGCAGGGGGAGCGACGGCAGAGGCTAAGCCCCGTGGCTTTGCGGTGGGGTCCTCAGCAGGATGCCAGCGCTGCCCACCCACTGTGCAGGGCTCTGAGCTCTGCTTACTCTGCCCAGATTCACCCAAGTATGCAGGGTAGTGGCTCAGCTGAGACTGGAAGCATTCTTCCAGTGAATCAGAAATTAATTCTGTAGGAAATGAGAGTGCCCTTCCTATCAGGTAAGCGTTTGGCTCAATGGGCAAGAGTCTCTCTCAGAAACAAATAACAACCCAGTTTTTCTCTAAACAGTGCAGGGAACCCCAAAGTACTTGTACAACACACAACAGCACCAATGGAAAAGACTCCCCAGGTGATTCCTTTTAGACATGATCTAAGGAAATGAGTGCGACAAGGGGGAAATACAACCAGAGTTCAAGTCTGAATGAGTTGAATGCCCAGAGCAACACCTTGGCAGAAGAGGCAAACGATCACACGTGATATGAGCTCCTCTACATTTCTTTCAGGAAGAAGCTCCAAGTGTGTGCTGGTCTCTCTCTCCTGCTAGAGCCTGCAAGGCCAGCTGGGAACACTTTTCTCTGTGAAACTCAGTCTTTCACCTGCTGGGGATCTCACTCCGTTGGCTTTAGAAGGCTAAATCTAGACTGTTTGGTTGACAGGGAATGGCAGAAAGCGAGCTACGTGACAGGAGGAGGAGATTTCATAAATGAGAAGCACACTTGCACCAGGTGTGCAGAAAAAAAGCATATTGGTTACTTTCACACTAGAATTATAGAGGCATTATTTTACCTCTCTGATAACTGCAAATGAGGAGTAAGATTAATTTTATAGCAGCAGATATTCCCCATGACTTCAACAGAGATTAAATTAATGTTTCAGTTGTGCTTAATCTAAATTTCTGTCTTCTGAACTGTAGGCAAATGGTTTCTAATCACTATTTCTGTACCATCTGATGTTAAAGGTTTATCAATTTTGTTTCCCACCAATATGATTAAACCCTTATTCAGGCAGGAGAACACTGTTAGTAAGCAAATCAATTTCTTTTAAAACTCTCTCATGTACTACCAGTTAATAGCTTCTTCAATCAAAATAGTAAAAAGAAGCTGGTCTTGAACTTACTTCCTAGCGATAAGCTGAGCTTTGTGTGTGATATTTCTCTCTTCTAATTATGGCTGTCCCGGATTAGCAACTTAGAGGACATAAATTTGAATTTCCCTCTATATGAAACTCTTTTCTCAAAAAAAAAAAAAAAAAAAAAAAAAAAAAAAAACTCCTAAACAAAAAACCCCAAAACTATTNGTCTGCTGAACCATAAACTGCCAAATACTGTGATTTTATACTATTTAACAATTGATATTAAAGTACAGAATGCATTTGTACTTTACAAAAATGCAACTCCAATTAATACAACAATAAAGCACCCTACACACTGCGCAAAAAGTCATAAAACATCTGGGTTTAAGAATAATCTGGCTAAAGAGTCCTATACATAACTGATATAAAATTCCTTATTGCAGTTCATCATTTTCTATCTTTAAAATGTTACTGCACTCACACATGACTTAGAGATATTAGATGTGTAAATTGTAGCACAATGCCCCGGAAGGCTGGCATGCCAAGGGCTGGAAGAACATAAAAACATTAAACCTGAGAGATCCTTTCCCAGTGAGGGCTACTAGCAGCTTGATAGCCTAACACTGTCAGTCATTTACCTTCAGCAGTGCTTGTGAATTTATCTTCCCATCAGCACTTCATGCATACAACTCAGTCTATTGGTGAAAAAGACCTTTGCAAGCGGGGCACAAGGACTCCTTTACCTGTATTCAAACAAATGAGGAAATAGCCCACCATCATCACCATGAAGACTGAACTTGGGCATTTCAAGATTGTTCCATTGGCTCCATCAAACCATGTCTCCATCAAACAAAGGAGAGAGGAACGCATCCCTCCAGCCAGCTCACACCATGCCACTCCATGAGGGCCAACGGGCCTGTCCCTTCTGCTCTCCCCAAAGGGCAAGGACAGGCTGGGCAAGGAGAGTCACCCCCGTGCCCTGCACTCAGGCTAAAAAACAAAAGGCTTTTTTTCTCGAAATTACAAGGCACCTTGTCCTGCTCAGCAGCAGCTTTCCTTATCTATGAAGCATTAAGAATACATTTTTGTCTACTTTCAACACCAGATCTATATGATAAAATGTTTAATTCCTTAAAAAAAAAAAAAAAAAAAACCTCTCCCTCTAGCGAGGAAAACTTCAGCAGCATACCAGCAAAGGTACGGCTTTGATAGCTGACTGATCATAAGCCATCAAGGGTTTGAATGCATAATAATTTTTGCGTGGACTACCAGTTCTGCAAAGAAAACTGAGGAAACGCAAGGAAAGAGGAGAGTTAAAACCTGCAGAAATCATTGGGCTAGAAGGAGTCACAGACTAGCACAGCAGATCAGTAGGAATAATTAACAGATGTGTAAGAAATGGACCAGATTTCAGAGGAAATCCTCCTTCTGTAAAGGTTTATGGGTAGCAATAAAGCTTAAGCTGTCACAAGCATTTGATTAGCATGCTAAAGATGGAATTTAGGACTGGCAGGTTCATGATGAAGAGCTCCCCGGGGTACCAAACCCCCATTAATGTGTCTCCTCCTTTACCTGGTCGAGCCAGCATGCATTCATGCTTTCCCACCACCTGACAAAATACATCTGCTGTTAGTTTAAAACGCAGCTTTTCCTGGAAACAGATTAAATATTTATCCCATTCTGTTACTGATGAAAACACTTCAACAGAATTTTCGAGATATAGATCAGTTGTTTCGTCGCAAAACTTAATCACGCACTGTTCCCTGAGAACTGCTTAAAAGTATGGCTTAGAAACTGCCCACAGAAGGTAATAAAACACATGTAAAGTCGCATGAAACTTATAATAATGGTTCCAACCATTCTAATACTGAACAACAAATGAAAAACAACTGTGCTGGAGATTCGAACAGCCTTAGCAAACACTGCGTATGACCCCCCCCCGGTACCTGATAATACTCTGGGTGCCTGCAGTGTACAATTCAAATGGCTCACGTTCCAACGTGTTTAGTATTCTGCAAACAAGTCCTTGTAACAATTAAATCTCTAGCGATTATGAAAACGCTTCCATACTGTTGTAAGAACACATGATAATACAGTCAATACTACTAATCATGAGGTTATTCTTTGAATAATTGCAGGATTTATGAGTAATCATTGCTAAGGATACGCTACCATTCAGTATAGAGTACACAAAATCTAATAACACCTTTCAAATAAATCTGATTAATGTTACAGTGTCCTTTAAGTGAGGCGTGTACAAAAAAATCTTCCCAAACCACTAAGTAGCCAGTTACAGAGCAGTAATTCACTGTATCCATTCTGCAGTAATTTGCCAACATAGTAATTTACAAGAGTATTCAGACAACAATTTATTTTTCTTCTCAATATATGAAAATATTGCTAAATATCAGGTTTGTTATGAGAGAAGATTACTATTTCCATTCGTCTATAGGCAAATTAGGCCAGACTATCTGCTTACCAAAGAGTTTAGGGGCAAACTCAGGAATGAACCCAGAACCCAGACTCCCCACTACGGAAACCAGCAAGTCAAGAATCCGTGAGTTTCCACAGAAATGTTTACTGTTACCAGCTCATACTTCAGTCTAGTTCTAAAATTTTCTACTGATGTCTTGTACAGTAGAAATGCTTCATTTATCAAAAAAAAAAAAATACATTACTTATAAAATAATATATGAGCTCATCTTCTTATTACTTATGAAGTTACCTATCTTCCAGTATTCAGGAAAAAAACAACAAAACTATAGGATGCAGAGTAAGGACCTCTTAAATTCAAAAAGGTTGCTACATTATGATTTAGAACTTGTAGGAACAAGTAACAAAATACTATAAGCTGATAACTGCATCTTAAGAACACAGTGTAGGCAATCCACAGTTATCAATGCTTTAAATTACTCATCACCTTGAATTAGATATGCAGCAAGAGGTTTCTGGAATAAAAATCCTAAAATAAAAGTTACAGATCAAATGAATTTCATGGTGTAATGTCACATTCTCAATACAGGGTGTAAAAAATAGAATAAATATATACAGAGGGAGAAAGGGAAGATTCTCGACCACCTGCTATAGATAAACAAATCTGTTTATTTTTCTTTAGATGACATTGGTTACTCAGGCGAACCAATGTATTAGCAAATCCCTCCAAAAACAGAAGATTAAATATTCCACAGAGAGATTAATAGTAGGTAAGCTGTTGCTTCTGGTCTCATGCCCAGTGAATGCTTTTCTAAAGGAACAAAAATATTACTATGCCAACCATCAGTACACAACATCGGACTCCACCTCCTCCTTTATTTTAAAAGCAAATTACCCACACACTAAAAAAAAAAAAAAAAAAAGAAAAGAAAAGAAAAAAGAAAATCATTTACAGATTTTATTATACCTCAGTCAAATGGACAAAGCTCACCCAACAGGCATTAGTATCATGGGGTCAAGCCAGTCAATTCCACATTAACAATATTATTCAGTGGCAACCTACCCAAGTTTATTACAGAAAAGATAAAGGAATCTTTGCATACAGATACACCTCTAGACAATTACAATAGTGAGATACGAACTTGTGAAAAGCTCATCGAAAAAGACTGCTATCCTCAAGAAGTCTCTAGATGTACTGAAAAAAAAAAATATTCAAATTCTTGTTTTAATGAACCCAAATCACAACAATCGCTAAATACCTTCTACATGAACTTACATGGTGCCTTCAGGGCAGCAGGTTACTTCTAAATGAAGAGAAAAATATTTATTACCCAGTGTGAGGTCCCCAGCTTATCTACTAAGTACCAAATCACATCTACCCTCATATAAGCTGTGGTTTCAGCATGGGAAAACAACGTTTATTTCCCTAGAATGCTAAAATCTTGGTTTTCTGAATGCTGAAAGGTTGTTTTCTGACTTCGAACAGAAGCATTCCTACAATTTTCTCACCTAGATGCGTCCCACGCGCTCTAGAAGCGATTTGTGGCTATCTCCCAATTCACTATTTCTTCATAAATCACAGCATATCGAATGATTCTGTTTTTCGAAACCCATCAAATGGGTAACACATTATTTACCTAAATTGTACAAGTACTTTACATATATGAAAACAAACTGTTTCAGCAAAGCAAATATTTGGCAACGTTAGGTACAAAACCATTTCGTTACATTCAGGTACACATGGAATCATGCACAGTTTTCTTTTTCCCTTTTTCTTTCTTTCATTTTATTAAATAGATTCTTCAATATGCGTCAGAAGCAACAGCAATTCATTAAGCTAAAACACAGAAAAGAAGGGAAGAGGCACTAAACTGGTACAGACTCAGATTAATAATTTACGACACAATCTAATCTCTTACAGGTAAGATAAGTAAAAAAGATTTCATGTCTGAACTTCTCGTTGATGTTTCATTAGTCTACTTGCTTGTACACATGCAAAGGGTAGCCTGCCCACACCTTCACCTTCTCATCACAGAGTTCAAAGATAAACAACCTTCCTCTGCCTTCAAAGCTGTCACTTTGGAAAGCATCCACGGGCAAAACCACAGCTACAGCAGGAATCGGCAACACGAACTGCGTGCCTAGCTGGCCATTTGAACCCATGCACAGAAAACATGCAACAATGGCCTGCATTAACTTCATCCTAACTTACATTTATTTGTTTAGCTTTTTTTTTTTTTTTTTCCCAGCATCTGGGAGTAACTTGATTACTGTATCATCCAGAAGCATGAGTTATAGAAGTAACATGCCAAATATATTTTGACAAATTTTAACACTGATTTCAGTGCACAGATTTGTTGAATATCATGTAGATCTTTAGCAGGCACCCACCTGCACTTCACCTCAACTATCAGCTTCACATAAGAGCAACCTATCTGACACAGATAAATTATACAAGTGTAAAGAATAAGAGTTTGAGAACAGAGAAAACTCTACTTTGCATTTTGATCAGCTTTGCTTTAATCAATGCACTTAATAATAATTAAGCCTCAAAATCTGCATGCCTAAATGACACACTGCAATTTATTTTGATTAGAGAGTTTGTCTTGTCATTTTTAACTCTCCCTGTGACAGGCAAACACAGCCACACGTCTCCTTGGTAACACATTGAGCCCAGCTCAATATCCCCAAAATCCTGCCTAGCCCCAGGGATGGACCGAGCACCCCCAGCACCACCTACAGCTGCTGAGCAGCCTCCATTCCCACCAAGTACCTCCTGGGGACCCATCCCCATTTCTTGGCAGGTGACAACCAAGACTTCCCGAACGAGGTTGCCAAACCCTTTTACAGTCAGGCCTGCAAACCTGCACGGACAGATTTGCTTCTTTGTTCCACTGCCTGAATTCCAGTCGGTTTTGGCACAGTCCAAGCCCAACCATTTCAAGTCTCACACAAAGGACAATTCCCTCCTGTTTTTTCCTGGTGTGTCTGATATTAGTTTGTTTGTGCTCCTATGCAGTGAGTGATAGCTGATGAATATCTCCCTAACTGCAGTTTGTGAAACTGCATCATGGAAGGAACCTATTATTGATGGCACAATACGTTATAATAGAATTTTATAGAGATCTTATGGATTTCTTCCCCCCTCCACCTACCAAGCATTATTTCAGACAGATTTCAGTAAGAGTCAACCTGGCTTTTGTTTTAATCTCTCAACTATGACAATATAATTAAGCTGTGAATGATATATCAAAGCGCCATACACAAAGACGAATTGACAGGAGCAATTTTTACTACTCAAAAGCCTTCCATTGCATATATCACAATATCCTGTAAAGCAAGCCCACTGACATCTGCTTGACTGTAAAAGCAATAGCTTGGTATAAACCTCAATTCATCCTTCAAACAAGCGTGTGTGCTCCCTGCCTATTACCAGCACTCTGTGCACTGCTACAGCTGAAGCCTGCATTATTATTTGGGTTCCTTATTAACTGCTTACCACAAATCAAAGGGCAGAACTTGCCATATTCTTGTATGACAGCGTTTCATATGAGTGCTCTGCTTCTGCTTAAATTCTTTTAAACAGATTATCTTGACAGACTTTTTATTATTATTATTATTTGGTGTTTAAGAGAAGAATCCAGCATATCTGGTTAGAACACAAATCGGTCTCCTGCTTTTTCTTTCCTGCCACACAACTGCCCCTCCCACCAAAAACGAAGGAATTTTATTCAAGCTCTTATGTTTCACATTTTACATCTGCTTTTGAATCCTTTCAGGCCTGGAACTGATCTTGGGTCTGTACCTCTGCAAATGAGAACCTTGTTCACAGCTAAGATCCCAAGGCACTACTGCTATGCAATTAGTACCTTCACCATCACTATCAGCCCAATCAGCCCGAATATCTGCTTCTAATGAGGTGATGTCTTCAGGCAGCTAATGTTCAGACTATTTTTCTGGTTTGTTTTTAAATAAGCATTCTTTGCAGCGAATAAATTGAAAACCTTATCAAATTAAGATTAGTTAAGAGAGCAACTATGAAAAATCTGACTACAGCAAAAACAAATTAAGAACAGATTAACACAGGTCATTTAGGGGGTTTGTTGGGCTAAGAGATATGGCTTGGCCAAGAGGCAATTTGCTTACATCTTTGGGTTCCTCTATAGACGAACAAAATAATATCCCTGGGGTAAAAAATAAAAATAAACACTGAAACTATACAAAAATAAATACTCTCCCATACAAACAATATGTCGAAGGAATGCTTACTATTTAAGTGGCTGTTTTGGTAAAACAGGAATTCAGGATATCTATTTTCTAAACATTCCTCTGCAATTCACTACAGTAAATCTCCATGAGAGAACACCAGGGAGAATTCTTTCTAGACCATCAGATGCAAGAACACTTCCAACTTGGAAAACTAAACAAACCAACCAAACAAACAAAAACACAACAACACAACACAAACCTTAATTTGCTTTTGTCTGATAAAATACACTGCCACAGAAGTCTCAGTTGTGAACACTTACCACTCAATCAGAGGAATCATTCTAGTGAACACACCTAATACACCTGGGTTTAAAATGATACTCATTTTCAGCTGTGTTTCCAAGTGTTTGAACTAGAAAGCCTCCATTTCTAGAGCGAGCATACAAAGGAAAGTGAAGGTGAAAACTTTTTCATTAGCTTAGAAGACAGCCTAATACCTATATCACTTTCTCAGATATCCATCCATCCACACCTAATGAGTCCTATGATTTAGTCAGAACACATTCATAAAAATGATTCATAGATGTTATGCAGCCACTTGATGCTAATAGCAAAGCTGATGTCTTAAATCAAAGCTGTTTCCCTAAGATAGCCAAGGGGCAAAGTGACACGTTCAAAAGCAGAGGAAAGAAAATATTGGGGCAACTTTATGAAAGCAACATTTAGAAGAAAAATGTGAAGCAAAGCACCAGGGTCAAACGTACCACAACCAAATCACTAGATACCATTAGAGTCTGTATAGTAATTTCCATACCTAAGTTGAAGTTCTATTTTGATGCATTGGTCCTCTATCTACATGCATTATAATTGCAAAAAAAAATTACTATATGCAAGCTTAAAGCTTTTATACTTAATTTTAAATTGACCTGTAATGTGCTTTCAGTGCTCTACAGACATGCGCAGCAACCTGTATATACGTAGAAATAACAAGCAAGTAAAGCAACGTTTTTCCCACAGTATGAGACATGTAAACCACAACTGAAAAGAGTAAGTTTTACAAAAAAAAAAAAAAAAAAACAAGAAAAGAAATCCTATATGTAGCAACTGAAGACATTTGGGGAGTTTCAGTCATATTACGGGACAGATCATGCAGTATGCAATGAGTACTTGGCCTAAGACACCAACGAGCACCAAGTGACCCACTGTGCTCAGGAAAACTACTTAACAAGCCCCAGGTGTAGCTTGTTCACAAGTTTGGTTAGATCACAGAGGGTACAGGATTTTACAGAACTGAATCCTCTCTATTTAACCCTACTCAGATGTAATTTGATTCAGAAATGGTCAGCTGCAAACTCTGGAGATTTAAAGAATATTACTGCTTTAGAGTCAGGAGAAGAAACATGAGTTAAGTTGGTATTACACAAAGGAAAAAAACGAACACACAAGATAGCCACTGAATCTTGTAAGTCTCTTCAGAAAAACACAAATTAAGAGCTGCTGCAGCACCAAGCTTTGACAGTTGAGGACCGGCTGCACTTTTAACAAGCACCAACTACCGACACTGCTCACTTTCAGCAGGACCCAGGTTGCCTTACTAATTGCCATTAAGAAGATCTAAATTAATCCAAGAAGATTTCTGAGGAAGCAGTCCTGAGCTTTGCCTCTGCAAAGCAGTTGTCTGACTTCTGCCTCCATTGTTCTGGCCAGTAATTGTAACAAGAGAAATACTAAACCCAAGTTCCCATTACTAACCAGATGGTATTTTTAACAACCCAAGCAACGACTGCCAAACTGGAAAAAAATACGGAGATGAGAACAGAATGTGCATACACCCAAGCAAAGTGAAATAATTACACAGATAAGTAGGTCAAGCACAGGTATTTATTTCTTTTAAGATGCTCCAAAAAGGTATGAAAAAGTTGCATGTGAAGGCACGCTCCAGCAGAATTCAGGATCGCGAACAGGCCTGCCTTACTCACATGAAGGGAGGCAAAACTGGAACCACCTACCCTCAGGAGCTCCCACTGGAAAGCCGGTCTAGCTTCCAAACCTGCTCGCTGGAAAGCTGCTGTGCAGTAACTGCAGGACTGATGAGCACATGTCACACAACTAGTTCTTAATGATATTTTTGTCAGGTGGTTTAAAAGCAGGAGGCTGGATTGGATAGGAAATTATTTTCTTTATTACTGCTGTCTAGTATTTTGCATTAGAACAAACTGCTATTCAAATGCCATGAATGCTGCCTTCCTCACACCCTTTTTCTCAAGTGAGCTCTGAAGCTTTCTAATAGTATTTAGGTTTGCAATGTGATTTTCAATACAGAGCTAAGCATGTGTATCCAAAACAAAAAGGTGAAAAGAGGTCAGGAACCACCTGTTAAAAAGGAGCCTTCTACTTCCTTGGGGGCGGGAGGGCACTTTTAAAAGCAAAAAAAAAAAAAAGCCTCTGAGGCATAAAGAGCTGACAGCTCTTCAGCTCTTCAGGATTTGTGCACCAAGCTTGGGTAGTGATGTTTGGAGGAAGTAGAAAAAAGAGACATGAACATGCATGCAGATTTCCCCCAGCTGCTACATGCACACAGAGACTTCCAATTTATTTTAGTTTTGTTTCTTCAGGCATCAGGAGTTTTTGTAATCTTGTGAAACTCACATTATTTAAAGAAAAAAATATATATATTGGAAAAGAAAAACTAGTATTTGAATCCCCAAGGCTCAAACAGGCCATCAGAAGAACCTGGCATTTCAGAAAGCATTGAAATATTAGGTTTACAATAAGAAACTGATTGGAATCCTTAAGAAATCTGAGTTTCATTCCTTTACTTCCCCATGGCTCAAAAAGAAGGTGCTTCAGCATGCAAGGCCGATAGAGCCCCTGGAAAGATCTGTTTCATGTGCACATGAGCACACATGCACAGCCCCGTTGACCTTGTGCCAGATCCCCAGGGGAAGGTTCGCAGAAATCCCGACATGGGAACATCTTGTTACAACCAAGCGTTAATCTGACGTGAGCCCAGAGCAGGAACACCCAGACTCCCAAAGCCCCAGGAAAGGAAAAATATGAAACACTCAGAGCGTGGGAAATCCTCTGTCCTCTCCACAGCTCCATCACACACCACCTCCTCTCCGAGGCAAAGCTAGAAATGGGCACACAGAGCTTTCACATCTCTAGCAGACTACAGATTTGCTCCCCTACCTGCGAGCAGCACAGGGACATCGCTGTATGCTCCTCGCCCGGCCCTCGGCCCGCAGCCCTCGCTGGCGGCTGTTGCACCACGACGGGGTGGGAATCTCCGCACACATCGGATCCTGAATGTGCTGCGCTCCTGGCTGCCAGTCTCCGGGTGCACGAAGGGCATGATTTAACTGATGAGACATACTGACGATGCAAAAATGTACTACTGCCAACGGCTGAGCAGCTCTCTACTCATTCTCCACCCCAATATCAGTCTATGGCAAATCTCAATCTATTAAACCATGCAAACATGGTTAAAGACCATGGCATGCTGCCTCCTCCCAGGCAAAGCATCTAGGCTGCACTATAGCACTACTAACGTTGGAAAAAAAAAAAAAAAAGAGGAAAGAGAACAGAGCAAGCAAGCTAGTACACACAACATGTCGTTGTTAAATTAATGGAATTTTGGGAGGATCAAGGAACGTTCCTGAAGTTTCTGCCTCCTCTTTCTAGTGTCATGCTTCTAATTTACATCATTTATATTAATAAACACTGGATTACGCCATCATTTGTTTAGTTGAAAACCGCACTAAAGTTCAGTAAATCTGTCTCTAATTATTATGATTAATGGTCCAAAATGATCTGCTTCTCAAATTAACAACCCAAAGCAACTGGTATAGAAAAAGGATATTCTGCCTTGGTGGACAGGGTCTTCAGTCTTTTTAGTTAATGAAAGCTTGAGTAGTCCATTCAGTACTACTGCATTCTGATTCTAATTACTTATTTACATTGATTTGCATAGATTATGCTGCTACTAGGTATTTATTTGAGATTAATTATTTTTAAATTGCACTCTAACTTAGACTTATGCTCAGTTTAATAATGTAGAAATGGATCTTCAAGAGTTGAGTACTACCTGTGGCCCTATTGTTTTTCTCACTTCTTCCTGAGTGTATACCATATAGTTTTCCGTATTACTGCTCATGTTATTCACCAATATCTATTTCTAAAGGACAAATTCTCCATTTAGTATCTGAAGTTGACAAAGACTCCTAACATTTCAAAGAGATATATTTCTTAATTTGGTGATACATCAGCTAAAACACTTAGAGAAATTGTAATTCCCCATTACTTCTGTGATTAGTACTCTAATGTCTGTTATTTTACACTGATTTTAAGAATATTAGATAAAGCTGATCAGACGAACTATGTTAATTACACAGTTCACAAGCGAGAGAGACTGTAAAAGTCTTATAAAATCCACAAGGGAAGTACTGACTGTTTTTAGCTTTAGCATCCTAGATTTGGGGTTATAGATTTGCAGTTTTACCCAGCAGTGACTGAAGACAGTTGCCAAGTCTGAGCCAAAGCTAACTCACAACCATGATTAGAATGAACCTGAGGAAAATAAGATCTCCCCTCATCCTCATCAAACCCTAAAAAAGCATCACATGCAGCCTCCATCTTGAACAGGGCCCCTATTTTTAAGGATCACATTGCAAAGAGGGAGTCAATGTACTCCACAGGGATTAAGATGCAATAATATGGGTTACAAGGAAAAAAAAGCCCTTCAAAAACGTTCAGATGAATGGCATTTTCCTTTGGTGCCTAAACCGAAACTGTAGTGTCTACTCTTCTAAATATGGATTGACAGTTCTTGCTCAGTGCATCCTCACTAGCAGTGGTTTTCTCCAAGATTTCCTATCAGTAAAGCTTTTATTCCCCACCCCCTGAACTAAAACCATGAAGAGCCCTGCAGGTAAAATGCACGAACAGCTCTGCATGAACATGAGAAAGTTCCGCACAGCTCCATGGAATCTTAGGGATTGCCCATTAAGAATTACCCTTCAACATATACTGATAGCGTCAGGGCCACAAGGGAGAAACATGTCACAAAACTTGCAGAGAACACTGACATTTCTCTTTTGCCCTTCTCCGTGGCCCATTCCTAGGGCCACTTGAAAATTCGGTAACAATGTGCATCTACTGCAGATAACCAGAGTAATGGACTCCATTTTTTTTTTGCCTTTTTTTTTTTTTTTTCTTGTGACATAATCTGTAATGCAGTTGTAGCATTTGGTCTTCTCCTGCAGGTCTCATGCTTGCATTGGGAGTTTTTTTGTGGGCTGTGAGGTCCCTTCCAATGCAGACCAGTCTGTGATTCTATGATTCTTTAGTACATGTGAATAACCAGGACAGTCAAGATTAAAAGAGAAAGTCGATAGCTAAAACAACTGGTTTGGCAACCACAGGAGAAATAGGAGTGGTTCAACCACCGAATTCTCACACATCACACTGGGAATGCCCTGCAGAGGACACGCCACTGGCAGATGTGTGGGAAGCCTAAATCTAGCAGTGTTTCAACATGAGAGGTACATTTGAATACTCTTCAAAGCCATTGCGAAAGTTAGGACAAGCCCACTGGAATCTATTTGGAAGGCTATTGGGAAGTGGCAAATTACTCATAGCTGCATGGTTTTCCTTCTGTTGTCATTCGTTCAAATGCTAAATCTTGCAATTAACGTGGAAAATCTCAAAAACTAGTTTTGAGACTAGAAAAACTTACAAATGCATCCCAGACACTACAGCACAGTGGTCATCTCCCTGTGTTTTGAAACAAGAAAAGTAAATAAATAAATAAATAAACTCTCCTAAGTGAAAGAACTGCACAATCTCCAAAACAAAAATAAAATAAAATAAAATTCTAAAATGCAAAAGGACCTACTACTGTGTTTTACAGGTTCCTGAGTTGCACTAGGAGGGATGGGGACATTGCTGCTAGTGCTGGAAAGCATCCAATATACAATGCTGAAATTAAGCCTCATGTAACTGACTCAGTTATCTAATTCTCATATTTTCTGAACAACTCATTCAACAGAATGCAACTCTAACACCTGTTTTTCTTTGGTCATGAAAGATGTAAAAAGGGAAGTGCCATTTTTAGCTAAATGTAATTGGGCCTTACTTTCCTTTTTCCAAAACTAAGTTTTTCTTTGCCTTTCTATAACAGCAGAACCTGGAAGAAAATTTTAATCACTTCTGTGACACTTCCACGAGTCTTTTTATTTACTCATCCTGAACTAGGAAGAAATTCACATCACACCAAAAGGATAAAACTACTTGAATTTCATCTGCTTTCAAGTCTCAACAAGAAATTTCATCCAACCTCCATTTGAATCCATTTGAAGTGACCTTGAGAAGTCTTAAGCCCTACTGATATATTTCATAGCTCAGACTGAATTCAGCAAGAATAGTCACGTTCTCGGATACCCTAAAGACTAAAAAAAAACAAAACAAAAAAAAAAAAAAACATAATTTCTTCCTGTGCACGTATAAGATAAACATAATTTGTGAAAGCATTCATGAGTATAAGATTTCCCAAGACTTCATATGACAGAAGTTCATAAAACATTTGTGCCTGATTGTATACATTTTTTACATCACCACTACTCACCGTTCTTCTGTTACTGTGAATTTTCATTAGGTGAGTAATATTTAAAGGTTCAAGGAGAGCTTTAGCAGTAGCTGACTGGGGAAAGGAGTTAGAAATAATCTCTCCATTTGCTCCACTAAGGCTATTGCTTATGACATCTAATAGCTTTTTCTAACAGGTAAAAATCTATCAAATTGAAGACTGAGGTTGATAAAGCCACAAAACCCCCTTATTTGCAGACATCTCTACCTCCTCGTGCACAACTCTCTCCAAGCTCTCTGTACAGAGAGCCTGCATTAGCTTGTGTTCTGCCTTGAGCTGCAGCTGAACATGACAGCACATCTGCGTGTAGTTCATGATGTCATTTCTCACCCAGTTAATGCGGAATTAAAACTGATCAAAAGACTAAATCATTCTCATTTTTTTAAATTAAGACTTCCAGAGACTGCTGATAGCAGTGAGTAGAAGTCCTGCTGAGTACTTGTGGTCACAGTTTCTAATTGTAGGTCTTCAAAACACTGGACAGAGCACTTAACATCCCCTCTCCACCACAAACAGTTCATTATTCAGATTTGCTAAGGAAAAAAAAAAAAATCCCTTAGGAAGCATTGCTTCTTCAAAAACCAGGAAGTTTCATAGAAAAGCACTCTAAAAACCTCACTACAAGGTTTCATAATCTGGGGAAACTGCTCATTTCCCATGCGGGCACTGTCACACTTGAGCATTCAGCTCGTCATGGGGGCCCTGCCTCCCTTTGCTTTGTGTCAGCTTGTGGGGGAAATAAAAGGAAGAGAGTGATGGGGAGGGAGGGAGAAACATTTCCTGTGCATCTCTAATTACAAGCATCACTATCCTCAAACAGAGCTTTAATTGGCCTGATTCTTATTTTAGCCTAGTCAGTTCACTCATATTTAACAATTACTGAAAGACATTACGCTGTTGGTCTTGAAATTATTTTTAGACACCATTAGAAGTTTGGCCTTAGCAGAAATTCTTAATTCCATTTGTCATGAACAGAGCAATGAGTATATTCAAGAAATGCTCAGCCTCTACAAAAACAGAGGGAAAAGCAAAAGCTTGTCATACTGGACTAAATACAAAAAAGCTCAAACAGGCAAGGAGAAGACGCTCAGCGAGTGCAGGTCTGACTGCCTGGGTCTGCTACCAGACACTGGCAGACTGGGGAGAAATTGCACGAAGCTGACCTACTGTCGGCTGTTTTGTATTGCTTCTGGGCTGCTCCTCTGCAGCACTGGGTAAATCCAGAACGACAGTGCCAAACTGCAATATTGTAAACCAGTAAGGGAACTTCTCAGATAAATAATATGGGTTTTGAGGCATTAGGTAGAGCCAGCATGGACCAGCTCTGGAGAAGATAACTTAAAGCTAACAAGCAAAAACCTTCTTATAAATGCAACAGCACCAAGCATCCAGCAGCAGGGCAGCAATAAATTGTTCTCTAAAGGTTCTAACTGCTACAGAAAGTCAAGCAGACCACACACAGAGAGATCTTTCCATCATCTGCATAGCCATGATAACCTCTATCAGCATGGCATAAGGAAGAGGACCGAAGCAGCATATGAATATCAGAAAGCACAAAGCCCCGAGCAGCAGACTGGAATGCTGTACTTCACATGAGTATTAGAAAAACGCTATTTTTAGTAAAAGCCTTGTGTGCTGTAAACTGCTCCTATCACGGGCATTGGTAGAACTGAACATCATAATGCTGAAAATACCTAACAGAGGCAGCCTCTTGGCTTAAATCGATTCAATACCTTAATAAAAACATTTGCTTTCAGTTTCCTCTTCTCACAGTTAATATCAAAATGCATGTATCACACTTTTAATTTGTCTGTAAAAGTCACTGTTAGAAAAAAGTTTTACTTTATGATCCTGCAGGGGTATTTTTGGTAGCGGTGGTTTGTTTTGTTGGATTTTAATTGACTTTAAAAGCAACTTTAGAACTACAGAGGACATTGTGAATCATTGAAACACTCAAGCTTTCTTGATGCCTAAGAATTTTACAAATTGCTGAAAAATTTTGTACTAAAGTATAGATATAGAAAAAATGACAAAAACTTCCATTGTGAAAATTAAAACTTTGGAGTGTGGCATTCTTTTCAAATAATGAAAATGAAAATATGTAGGGAGGAAAAAAAAACCACAATCACAAAACAAACAACTCTTTCCAGCTTTGGCTATTGAGTTTCCAGTTTTATTTTAGTTGTGAGATAAAACTCCCTAGCAGGTGTATTTCTCTTAGCAGGTGTATTTCTCACCTAGCAGGTGGACATTTCTCTCCAAAAGCTTATGACACTCAGCAGCAAGGCCGGTTACAATCTCAGTCTAGCTCCTGTCGAATTTCACCATTCAATCTCATCTCTAGAATGAGAAAATAATTATCTCTAAAACTTGAGTTTCCTACAACTAGATAGAAGCTGGACAAGTTTCTCGGTGATGAGTGAATGAAACAATCAAGTGCATTAAATTAAATCAGGTCTGCATACAGTTAGGGTACTACTGATCTTATCTCTGTGTGTCTTACAACGAGAGCTCAGGATGCGAAAATGCCGCAAACTTTTTCAAGTGTGGTTTTACTTGATCAAACCGATAGGGTTTTTTGGAGTTGTAACTTTGCTGCTGCTTTCCCTCTACACTGTTAGCAACAGCCTTATTCCACGTCTTTCTGTTCCTTCAGTTAACGGCATTTCAGATGCTTGAAAGCGATAAATAAATAACCTGACTTTTCTAAACCTAGTGTATGGCTCTTAACATATGCAAATTAACCAAACAAGAGCACTACTGCATTCTGCCTGAACTTCCCCTGAAGTTTAATGGGGAGATTTTCAAGCACCCTGCTTTAAGATGCTTATAAGGCATTGCTCAGTCTCTTCACGACAGAGGCAGCTGAAATGACAGCAGTCTCAAAGTACCAGGGACACACCTCCGCCCAAAACACACGCTTGTGGATACCATTAACCGTGTTCACAAAAGGGCTTTATTTGAGGGATGTGTGCTCAAGGGAGAGGGGAGGAGAACAGGAATGGGGGAAAAAGGCAAATAGAAGCCAGAGAAGCCAAGTGTCAAGGACACAGCCAGAATCAGCTACAAAGGAATTACGTTTTAGTTGAGTACACTGAGTGATGGTTTGACCTGTAAGCAATTGAATGCTGCTTAAATTCTTAAAGGAAAAAAAGAAAATAATTTTTAAAAAAGATATTAGAGATTATTTATTACGTAAACAAGACACCTCAGAGGATGATAAAATTGCTCCCTTTAGAAAGAACTCACATTTTGGATATATTTTTGAAGAAAACTAGAGGACAATATTTGTACTTTGGAATGCATGCATTTTCTGAAAGCAAAACAAGAAAGTTCTTTTTGAAAAGGCAAAAATTCTAAATGAATAAATAGGCAAAGTTGCATGAAACTCTAAGCAAGACAAGAAAAGCCAGAAACTGCACCATACAGCTTTACAATTAATCATTAACACAGAGCAACATTTAATATATTTCCTTTGATGCTTGGTGGTGTGGGAAAACACTCGTGATTGAAAGCCTCAGGTAATGGCAGCTAGCAGGTGGTTGAGCCTGACGAGCTGGAATCAGGAAGCCCTAACTATTTTCATTATTATTTCTTTGCAAAAGATCAGAAGACAACATCTCGAGCTAACACGGTGCAACTTCAAAGCACAGGTATGGATATGCTGAGGAGGAAAAACAGCGCGAGGAACCCGAGCAGCTGACAGCAGACAGGGCAGCCCTACGAACACCACGAGGCTGGAGCAAGTGGCCAGAGGTCACCACCACAGGAGAGCTCTCAGGAGGCATTCAAGCCCGAAAATTTCAAGGTAATTTAATTATTTTCCTTGCATGCATAATGCTGCTTTTCTGTAGATGAACGGAAAATGCCCAAGAGTGTTATACCATCTGAAGCGATGTGTTTCCTAAAACAGAATGAATCTTTATAAGCAATACATACAATTCAAGATAATTTTAGAATTTTGGAATTATGAAAATTCATTGAAAAAGTTATTTCTACAAAATGAGTTAGAGAAGATAATGTTACACACAACAGATATTTCTCAACTATATTTTTCAATGAAAGATCCATGTGCCTCCAGAACAGTGAGCTACTGCAGGGATGACCAAAGAGATCCCAACCAGTGAGGGAACTGCTGTGACTGGATTTCCAAGGAGACTTTAGCTTATATGATCTATTCCACTAATATTTGCCCACGTCTAAGCTCTGACAGCCATTGTTACTTCCTCAGCTTCTAGGTACAAGGAAAATTATTTCAAAAAGTACACCATACTTGAAAAAAAAAAAAAATCATGCACAGGCTGTAATGTGTTACAAATTTTATATATATGTTATGTACCATGTATCATTTTCACTTTTGAAGAAGATAACTTCACCAGCAGAAATCTCTTAGAAATTGGATGGTTCTTGACACTCCACTCAACTTCTCTCCGGTAGCAAAAGTGCACAAAACTAAGTGGCAACATCAGAAGGTTAAGCAGAAAGTTTAAATATTTCATTAAATTAACTTCTCTCTGCTTGCAGGCATTTCTTTTAGCTGTACAGTGCCTGAAATTTAGAAAGTGTAATATCAATGCATATGCAATTTTAATTTGACTGATGCGATGAAAGAAAAAAAAAGTGCAATTTGTCACACAACAATTTCCCTTTCCCATTGTCACGCGCTCTTTTCCTGCCACCCAAACACCCCCAGCTCGCAGCTCTGTAATTCAGCCACCATGCCTGGGGCTGCTGCTGTCCACTTCTTCTTTCGCCTCTTTATAATCTTCCTCGTGGAGGGAGCTACTTATCCACACATAGCCGGTACAGTCACAATAGCACAACAGTAGGCCAGCAATACTTCTCCATGCTGTTGTCTATGAAAGTGGAGGCCCTTTTATTCACAACGACACTACAAAGCAAACCAGCATTTGGTTTACTCTTAGCAGAGCTCTTCATTATAACTTCATAAATGCTGGCTGTTGCTGTTGGCTTTAAAGATCCTGCTCCCCACGTAGTCTCTGTGCAGTTTATGTCTGCTTTGGATTATAGCGATTTACTAATTGACTGAAACGCTGGATTATACACTCTACTGGATACTTTCAAAATTAAGCTAAGTAATTGATAAAGAGACTGTGCCTGTTGGGCCAATTGTTCTAGGATCTGAGCTTTTCTAGGAACATACATCAATCCAAGTCAGTCCTCATAAAGAAATAAAAGAAACAGAGAAATAGCATCCTCCTGAAATAGCTGTTTTCTACTGCAGGAGGGTGGGCAGAGGCAGCAGCAGGAGCAGAGAGGCGATCAGCACTTGCTGTCATGCCGTGGCAGGCCTCTAGGAAGCACCTGCTGCAGCCAGAGGTGCCCCACAGTGCTCCTGAGGCAACTGGAAAGCATGACCCCTATCTACCACATCCCTGGAAAGAGCAGGTAGTTCATTCCGTTGAATGTACATCTGTGATTAATCAATAGCTGTGAGAATTTGCAGCTTTTCTTTTTTTTTTTTTTTTCTTTTTTTCCCCCTGACAGGTAGGTATTTGACAACTTACCTGAACAGCCTGAGGAAAGAAGATGGAGCTAGCAAGAAATAAAGAAGCAGGTGCAATGTCAGAATACAGTGCTGCAAATAGTTCACTGCTCCACCTGGTGTTGGGCTCCTTTTCCTGAACAAACTCTGAGCTCTGTCACTACTGCTAAGCACAAAATCATGCACCCACATGGAGCCTCACCACATAAATCCATTTTATTAAAAAGTCTGGACTGAGAATGCACAAAACTGAAGACAAGTCAGAAGGAGACAGAACAGCGATTTATTGCTTTAGTCTGTTTTCATTAGGGCCTTGAAGTATAAAAGAACAATGAGCCTGGATTGCCGCACAGGTTTGCATGCATCTTCAAAGGAGATCTGGAATGTCTGGAGAATAACAACAATAAATAAAAAACAAAAATAGGTATCTATCTACAATGCAACCATTTCGTACTTGGATCAGTATTTAAACAATGAGTTATTCCTATAAAATTTGAAGAGGAAAAACTAAAACAAAAGTCTGAGTTGCTTTTCCTCTAGCCCCTTTAAACTCTCTTTTGCAGAACATGGGCTCACCTGACTGACATATAACTGCAGGCATTTGCTGAGCACACAGCCATGCCAAGCATCAGCACAGGCCACTGATGCCATCCAACATGCGGTTCCACCTAAAACCTGTTCCAAAGGACTGCAAAATACAGAGGAAAAGAGGAATCAAGAGGAACGTGTGTCACCAGGCTGCTCGTCCGACCTCCCTGCAGGCACACATGGTCCTACCTTGCTCAGGATGCTCCTGGCTCCGCATCATCCAATTATCCCCTTTAAGCACTCTTATAGATCAAACACATTAAATCCCTGTGGTCAAAGGTGCAGGTTTGGGTGAGCAATAGCAGTAACTTCAATAGCCAAATTACATGTTCTGCTGGGGCTAATAAAGCCTGCATTTCATTAATCTTTTCAGTAGGCCACCTGCAACTGAATGTTTGATTAGAAAGGAGCTGGGCTTCAGGTTGGGGTAGGAAGGAATTAATATAAATAGGCGATGTACTGCAAGATGTACTGTAAAGCTGCATGTGAATGTAACAGCTCAGGGACTGACAGCCGTTAAACAGTGGAAGGTCAACAGGGCTCCTCTGAATCTTCAGCACTTACAGAGGAGATCTGAATTTGATACTGCACTTTGGAATTCTAAGTGATACATCCTTTTATACTAAAACCTCCTTTAAATTATCATCCATAATTACTTTTCTTAGAAAAGTCATTTACTTTACATAGCCACACTGACGGTTTATTAAGTACACGTGCAAAATATCCAGTTACTACTGTCTGCCCATCACATTTCTTGGGCCTCTATTACCAATCAAAATCTGTCCAAACCTGGTGCATGCCCCTCACTATCAGCACTACACAGACATCACACAGAGCACCCCAGCTGCATGCTAAAGCTGTCCTCCCATCCTTCCAAAGGCAATCCAGCCCCACTGTGCTCCACCACATTTAGCTCTATCTTCACAGCCAGTGGTTTGGAGGTCTGAAAACTGTTCTAAAATCCCAGAGCTACAGGAAATCATAAGTCCAATTACACAGTATATTTATGACACTTAGACCTATGTTTGTCTCAGCTTTTAGTCTTTAATCACCAGTTAAATCCTAATCTCAGACTCCACATATTTGCATCACGAACCTTTAACACATGCCCACAGTAAGTGAGTCTGCGAGAGCTTATTCTCAAACACTTGATTCCCCTGTTCACAGCACACAGGTATCCTGCGTCCAGTGTCAGATTCTTGTCTCCAAATGTCTAAGGTGTAATTTCTACATCTTCTGGCAACACTTTCAGTCGTGCCTTATTAGCACAAGTTATTTCTTAAACATAAAGCCTGGCTTAGAATGTTAGCCTGTCAACAAATTAATACTACAGAATTATTCCCACTTTCCAATTATTAATAAAACACATTCCCAAGGATATCACTCCAGAATCAGAACATGCTCTTGCCTGGGAATCTCTTACGAAAAGGAAAGAAGTTCACATACTTCAATCTGAACCTAACTGGCAGTCAATTCAGTCACTAAGAACATCACTTTCTCAGTACATTACACTCAAACACAAAATCAACTTTTCCTATGCTTCACCCTTCATAAACACCACAGCTCCATCTAAAATAGTGGTTTTGTTTGAAAATATTACTTTTACTGTTAAGGATGAGAGGACACAATCACTGTTAAATTCTCTGAAATCCTGACGACCTCTCACATTATAAGGGATTTCTTTCTTCAGTTTCATATTCTTAATTGTAAAAAAACGAGTTTCAAACCCAAGGTTTGAAAGTCCTAGAACTTGTTCTAGTTTGTGTTGTCAACAAACAACTCTAGTTCGTTTTTTTTTTTTCCCGTTTTTCAAAACCAGCCATTATTGTGGTTTAAATGCACAACTACTTGCCTGCATTTTCTTATAAATACATTTCCATTTGCTGCCATGATTATCACGTCTCCGCTTAATAGTCTGATTTTACTTTTTTTTTCCCTTTTTACAAGTAAAAAAAAAAAAAAAATCTGCCTGGCTCAAAGAACTTCCAGACACTTCAGCAGTTAGGACCTGCCTCCAAAGGGAAAACAAGCCCCGCGCCTCCTTGTGGTGTAAGTTACTGCATACAGCTTGGAGGGATACGTATCTCTGCTGCTCCTCCTCCTTCTCTTTGCTATCTCAGCACCTTGTCATGAAGCATGGAGACACCTCCCCTCTCCACATATTTTTAACAGCTCACAACAGGATCATTCAGCCACATTCACAGTGCCAGTGTGTTTCTCTGTCTCTTCTTTGATTCTGTGAATTAATGAAATACCAATCAAGTAGACGAAACCCAAAATTTCTCTTTTAAGCTATTATGTCTAGATCCAAATGTTTGACCACCTCTATTGCAAACAGACTAGTATAAGCTTGACCAGAAAAAAAGGAAATTATTGATTTTAGTTTTACCTTTTAGGTCAGCCTCTTCTGAACAAATTCTGCCATCTACAGAGAGTTTTCATCTAAAATCATGCATACTGTTTAACAGGCTAAAAGTGCATAGTCTGGAAAGACTCCAAATGCCTTGAAGATTGACAGCTATTAGCAGTCTGGATCTTCCTGTTAGGGGCCAATAAGATGAACCAATAAAGCCTTGAGATGGTTCTTTAGAGAAATAATCATCGTTCATCCAAAAGACTGTAGAAATTATGCTGGTGTCAACATTTGCCATGAACTGACAGGATTTATCTCCTCAAGAGACATTGCTGGAATTATAGAATAATTAAAAGCTCGTGGCTTTTAATTAAGAGATTTCCAGAAGGAAACTGAGGAATGCTTAACAGCAAAACAACGAGGGAAAGGAAAGAGGGACTGAAAAGAAATCATTGCTGTCAAAGAGGGACTACAGAGAGGAAAACAAAACTAAACAAAACAACCCTGTGTTCTCAGTGGGAGGAAAGGGATGTCATGGAAGTAAATTCTCTGGACAAACGTGTTTTAAGAGAGAAAGCAAACCATAATATATTTATAAAGATCCATATTTTATGAATACATTTATCTCTCCACTCTGTTAATGCTATTTGGAAGTGCACACTACATGGCACAGAGATGTGGAATGCACCATTTTGAAGCGTACATAAGAAGCATTTACCACCTAAAAGGGCAAAACATGGGAGCTGCGGGAAACACAGTTTTGTTTCTTCATCTGCCTTTATTTTTAGCATCGTGCCCAAAGTCCTACCCTCCGTGGGAGGGCTCTCAGCATCTCTTCTCACTTTTGAAAAAGTGAGGATGAAAATTGACGGAGATGCATGAGGCCCCATACTAGCAGCTTACTGCTTCTCATATGGTCACAAAACTCAATCTAAAAAGCAATTCTGATTGCAAGTAGCTTGAAGAGATACCAAAAGTTGGTTAGATGAAGTGGAAAACATCATGGGAATGGAAGCGTGAAGTGTCAGATGAATACAGTTTTCACTTCTATGAAGTCTTTCAGGTTCCCATGGTCCAATTCTGAACACAAGTGGCTCCATTTGAAAGTCTCTCCACAATGAGAGTCTCGTAGTCACTGAGCTAGAAGGAACGAAGCAGAGGAGTTGTCCTAAGCTGGGACAAACAGCTTTCTTTCATCTGTGGACACTCTGTACTCAAAAATCAGACAATCCCGTACAAAATACCACCTGCCTAATTTTGAAATATATTTCTTCCTTTCTACACAGATGCACTTCAGAGTATTTTAGATCCTGCGCACAGACCAGCAAACCAAAGCCCATGTATTTCTTTGTCTTGTTTTTCAACTGAATTCTAATTTTTACTTCTCCCTATGTCTTACGGTGCCACACCTTACTAGTGAAAGTCACTTTGCACTATTAAATACAGAACTCAGTAGTCAAAATTTTCCAATGCTTAAGAAGTTACTCATTAAAATTATTCAGTAACAGCAATTGTAGGAGTATAAGAAAACTAAAAAACTCTAGAAAATTAAAAACTGCATGCAGCTTTGCAACTGCAACTCCAAACTGTAACAACTAAGTTCTACAACTGGTTACTCATGACTAATTAGCAATTACTGTCATAGACATAAATGAATTTACTACATACTTTTTTCTTAACTGAAAATCTGACTTGCTAGCAATAAAGCATCTGCTGCATCATACAACTGAGATCTATTGAATAAAGATGTGTGTTCAGTCTGGGGCTAAATCTAACCCTATCAAGGTGCAACTCTACTGGTGCCTCCTCACCTGGCAGGAACAGCAGTGACTCCTGAGATGTTAAGAGCACAACTCATGCCAAAGCCGTTTCACAGGGCAAGCAACGAGGCAGACTGAGCTCCTGGCACTGCCACGTCCAAGCTGCTCTCAGCTCAAGCTGGGCAACCTCCAACGCAGTGGGCTCTTGATGAAGCAGTGTGCAGAGCTCTCTGCATCTCAGTTCCCCCCAGAATGGAGCCACACACTTTGTGCCTATCGAGAAAGCTTTAGGACGTAACCTGCAAGATAAGGCAGTCTGACTGATTGTGTGAAGTAACCATTCACATCTCCAAATCCTGGCACATCATCCCAGCTTCCCGGCCATCCCCCTGGTACCTCCTCAGCACCTGCATGCTTCCAGCCACTGTCAACAGTCCAACACTCTAGAAGTGCCTTTGCCTGCATCTTTGTTGCTAAAATTTATAGCACAATTACAGCTGCATGCACAAATTAACTCGGCTCCAATCACATACCTTCTGTTTTTCCTTAGTCTTCTCTACCATCCAAAACAAATTCCACAATGATACTACAGCTGTGAAACCATACTAAGTTCTGCTTTTGCAAGTCCAACTCATGACAATCCCCTGCAACGCCATTTTAAATTAACAGCATTTAGATCCCACCAGGGTCTGAACGTTCCAGTTTTCCAACTTACGCAGACCAAGAAATTTGGAAGCCCTTTCCCACTTGTCTAGAAGGTAGATAGGCAAGTGTTAGAAGCAAGTCTTTACAGTTACAGGTTTAACGTGTCATGCTAACACAGAATCACAGCATGGCGTGGGCTGGAAGGAACCTTAAAGCCTACCCAGCCCCACCCCTGCCGTGGGCTGGCTGCCACCCCCCAGATCAGGCTGCCCAGGGCCCACCCAGCCTGGCCTTGAGCACCTCCAGGGATGGGGCACCCACAGCTGCTCTGGGCAGCCATGAACCAAACCAGTAACAGAACATATACATATAACTTTATTTTTGTCACAGTTGTGCTATTTTAAAACCTGCAGGGCCAGCCTGTTACCAAGTTCTAGAAGATTTATGTGGATATTTCTAAAAAGCCTATTCTATTATTTTGTGGGGGTTTTGTCCTCCTTTTACCTAAGGAGAAAAATCGTTCTTAATGTCTGAGTGTTTCCTCTCATCCCCACTCCAGATACTGATGAAGAACACAAGAATACAAGAAGTTTATTCTTGTAAAGGACTAACATTGGAGACCAACTATGCAAAATTTTGCTTCTTCATTTCATCCCCAAACTTCCCCTGTTCCTTCCTTAGGCAGGCGCTGCTAATGCTGCTGAGAGGAGCATTGCATGTATGGGGCTGGAGGATGCTCTGTCTGTCCAGGAGACCACGCCTGTATTTTGTTTTCAGGAGCACACTTGACCAGGAAACAACCCCCACATAAACTGAAGATGAGAACCGGCCACTCCCAACAGCCCTCACCTAGCTAGGTACAGCAACCACCGTGTGGCCCTGTCCTTAGGAACAGAACCACTCAGCTCATCTTCCTCCAGTACAACTGAAAGAGCCACAGACAAGAGACAGATGATAAAACTAGCCCATTTAATGGAGCAGGGGAACAAATCCATTACATCACTCAGGATCAGCTGAAAGCAGTCAGTTTTCATGCTCATGCAGAAGCTGGACTCCTCTCTGCTCACAGACCCTTTGGGAGACCCACCACCATCCTCTGCTCCCCAGCGAGAGGTGACGGCATTCACTGGGGTGCCAGCTTCAGAACTGCTAAGCATGGCCATCCCTCTTTCCTGCTCTTTGGCTTTACCAGCAGGTCTGAAGAGGTTAATTTCTGCAGCTCAAGGGCAGCTCTAACCTACCTATTGACAATTTACAGATGTTTTGCTCACCTAATTTGTTCCACTATTCACAAAAACATGCAGTTACCTTAGCAACTACTACATTACATTTTATCTCTAAGCTGCAGAGCTTTTTCTATTCTAAAAACAAACCCCACAAGCCCACTGATACTGCATGTAATCTTTGATATTAGTTCTAGCCATTTCAGGAAACAAAAATAGACACAAGTGCAATGAAAAATACAGTCTCTTTTCCAAAGTCTGTTTTAGATCTCCCTCTTATGAACAGATTTTCTTTGTAGATTTGTTTTATTTGACTCCTATGTATGTTTGTTATTCTTCTATGGGTTGCAATTTGCATAAAGGAAATTAAGAGGACAAGGAGGAAGACTGGTTTTGATAAAAGGAGCTAGCTGGAATCTGGGCAGAAACCATTAGAGAATGTGTGTCAAAAATATCAGGAATCAATGAAATATCTGAAAACTGTTGCAAGAAAAAACAAACACCACGGACTTCAAAGCTGATTATTGGTCCTGCTCAATGGACATCTACAAAGAAAACAGATCTATTTTTAAATAGAAAATGAGAAGGATAACACAGGTTTTTATAAAGCAAAAGATTCCCTTCTCTATGAACATATCTAGAAGAAAGAACAATTATATTTGGAAACAATTTCCAGTTGCACTGCTTCCTGCACTACATAAATTTGCATTGAATTGAGAGAAATTTGTCTCGGCAATTTTCAAAGGGATGTTGTCGTCTTGTAACGCCAAGTGACATGGAGACGTGGCTGTGAACACAGGGATGTGCTGTCCTCACCGCTGCCTGCTGCAGGATGTACCAGCCTCGGATCCAGACACGGCTTCCACTTCTCGGACTGCCCACAGGCTGCCACGTAACGCCGCATTTTACAATGCCATTGCCCATCTGGACTACACGCAGCTAGATCTACAGTAGAAGGGGGGAAGGTGAGGAGGTGGGGGGGGGCGAGAAAGGAACAAGTAGCAGCAGGCTCAGTGCTTCCCAGCCCAGCAGCCATACTGCATTGCACAAGGTGGATGGGAGATAAATGAATGGTTTTTACTTAAAGAAGAATACATTTGGGACAAATTTGTTTCATTTACATCAACGTAAAATCACAGGTTGGTATTTTCTCAGATCTGAAGGTTTATTCCAGGCACAACCTCAAAAGTTAGCAAAACTGTTGAGTCTTCTGACTTCTGCAAGTTACTGATTTGAGTCCAGAGATCAGTGCTTAGACTCGATTTCTAATAAATTATTTTAACTACCTATGAAATTAGGAGTGATCTGAAATTCTGTCTTGAGTTAATACTTTAATGAAATAACTTCTGAAAGGGTCTTGTACAACAACTGTGACATCCTTTTATAGCTGTGACACAATGTTTGATTTTCAGATACTTGCTCTACAGTGCCCATTGCTGCATATCTCAATCCACTAGAGATTCCAGGTTCTGCTTTTTGCAAAATTCAGATACCTTTCAAAGCCTAATTTTCCCATCAAAGATGGCTAAAATAAAAAGCAGCTGGACATATTTTTTTCTGGGCTTTCTATTTAACAGGAAATTAAATTTTTAATCAAAAAAAGCACAGCATCGTTTAAAAGCAATAAAACTTTGTAGGAAGCCATCAGTACAAAGTGCAATCTAAACCTAAAATTTTAATCGCAGTTAATTGAAATGTTGGTAGGGAACTAATCTAGTATTTAATCAGTTGTTTGTAATTAATCTTCCAGCAATTCAAACTGAGGATGGGGCTGGGCACTGAAATTCTAACCCAGGAGTTTTTCAGTTTATTGATCCTTAAGTTCCCTCCTCTTGCCTGTTCAGACTCAGTATGGTGAATTGGGGCCGATGGAGATAAGTTTTGGTTTTCTGCACTGCCCTCACAGACCCCAGCACATAGTCCGCTGCTTGTCAGAGCCCAGGTCCAGTGCGCCTCTGCTGGCTTTCAGTCAATGCCTCGTTTCTATTTCTATTCCTTTCTACCTTCTCCCTGCGAACAACCATCTATCTGAGCCTCAGCATGACTCCACTTCGAACTTGTTTTTCCCAAACAGCTAAAGAAAGTCACTGAAGCTGGCCAGGAATAATGACCTTCACAACTCAGCACATAGCTCCTTCTTAGCCTTCTCACTATTTCTGGAGCCAGAAATGATTTATCATTTTATTTTTTTTGAGCAGTTATGACTCTGCCCTTTCCATCCTGAATACACGCCTGTCTATAGCCACTGTCCTGTTCTGTCACTGAAGACCACAATTGGCTCTGATCATAGATTTTAGAGGAAGAAACGAAATTCCTGTCTGCTGATGTCTATTACAGACTGTGCAATATGTTTTCTATCATTATCCACAAATTCACACTGTGACTGCACACAATGCTCTATATCCCCACCCCCAATATAAAGCAACTATATAAAGCAGTTAACACCACTTTGTCAAGTAACCCATTACTTTGTCCCTTCCAACAAGAAAGATGCAGAGTAAAACATACCATTACCTAGTTAGCTTCTACATTAACATTGATTTCACGTAATGAAAACAAATAATAATAATGTAGTTAAAGAGTAGTAAGAAATCACAGGAATGCGAGTTCAGCATTAACAAGTCAGTACTTTTTGCTATGTCCCTTCTCCTACGCTACTGACCAGAGCTGACCTCCTCTGCCTCTTGGTAACGGTGCTAGCTTGGATTAGCACTACTAAAAATGCTTCCATCCAGAACAGCAAGGAATTACTTCCCATGAAAGACTCACAACATCTGCAACAACGAATTGTCTAGTTTGCACACAGATACAACTAGCATGTCTGAAATAAGTTAGAGGAAAAAGACGAGAATTAACATGCTACTGCAAATTATGCCATTAATTTCCTGCACACAATACTGTAACCATACCATCCTGTTAAAATTCATATAACAATTCATAGCTTTTTAATTTCTACATATTTATGATGATTTATTTATGATTTAAAATGAAAATAGTTTTATTATTGACACATTCTTCTATTTTGGCAAAAAAAGAAAAAAGTTTGAGCATTAAGGCCTAACGACTTCAATACTTCTGCTGTTATTAATCACGTTTGGAGTGCCACAAAAATGAGGAGACTTCTACCCAACTCCAAAATGTAACAATCAAATAATTAAGATAGCTAACCCAAAGCCAATAAAGGATATTCCTAGCAGCAAATGCAGTGATGTAATTGTAACAGTTTTAGTGCCTTGTTGCTTTTGCCTATAAAAAGTATTGAAATAAGCAAATAAAAACTAATGACAGCCCCAGCTGTTATCATAAACAGTACTTTCATAAGAAAACAGATAATGTTTTCTGCAGTTCAGAATGCATGTTGCATTTTCTGTAATACCACATTCACTTCATTTAGAGCACGCAACTTGCTTTATACTACTGGAGTTCCATGCCTGTTTAATGAAGAATGGCAATCATGGAATCACCTAAGTAGGGAAAGACCTCCTGGGTCACCAAGTCCAACCACCAGCCTGACCTGCTGCGTCGCTTCTCCAAAGCGATGAGCCCCTGAAAGTGAGCGAACTTCACAAACCACTATGACGCTTCATCAGAACGAGAAATAGCAGAGTAACTTTCCTCCGCATTACAAAATAAGTACAAAGTTGCAGAATACAAATTTTAAGAGATTCTCCATCTTCACGGCACGCTGCAAATACATGGAAGGCACATGAGCACCCTGACAGGGTAAATTATTGCATTAGAAATTGCATTCATCTAATTCTAGCCAGCATAATTTCTGGATGCATAGGGTATGCCACTTGTGTTTATTACATGCCTGAGAAGAAGGAGACATGGCTTCTGAAGCCAGCAAATCTAATTCCTCTCCCCTTTTTTCCAGGCAGCAGGACTGGCGAGGAAGGAAGGAGAGGAGACACCAACCACCACCTGAAATATAAAACCAGTAATTCCGCGAAGATTTTGAAGAACAGAATAGTTACATAAACACCTTTAATGGAAACAGCAAGGCCAGCCAGCTACCAAGAATTATAAAACATCACTGGTGCTGATTACCATTCACCTCCAGCATCAGCTTTGCAAGTGTATTTTGCTCCAACGCACTAGACAGAGCAGGGTAACCACAACAATCCAGAAAAACAGTCAAAATCCATCTCCCGTGCTCACGGTGCGGCAGCACGCAGTAATCTGCAGGCTGCTTTCATGTTTTTGTGTCGGCAGCGTGCTCACATTAGCCTCAACCCCACCACGCTGACAACTGGCACTGCTAAACAAGGAGGGCACTGCTTTCAGGCAGCTGGGGAGTGAGCCGAGACCTCCACAGCCTGATTTATCTTCCAGCTATACCTTGGGTTATTGGGTTTGTGTCTTTACGGTGTTGTTTTTTTCTCCTCTCCACCCACTTATATGTGATGCTGGTGCCTGCAATACATAACTGGAAAGGAAGCTCATCAAGGCAAGGATTGTTTTGTATTAGAGCAGCACAGTTTTTAAGCATACCCAGCACAATTTAAATGAAGATTCTAAAATGCACCACTCTACAAGTACAGCTGGCCAAAGTTTTCAAAATAAAGCATATGATACGACTTCAATAAGCTGGGTAACATGCTGACATTTCCACTCCCAAAATTCCTACAATACCTTGAACCTTCCACAGCCGTTACGGAGCTAGTAAAAAACTGACAACAGCAAGAAAAGCAAACAAGGGTTATTCATTCCATTGGCTTCAAATATGCACATACTGTCAGAAATAGTCTGAAATATTTTAACCTCCGATCAATGCCTTTAAATAGCTGTCCATATAAGAAATAGTTTAATGGCAAATAGCAAACCAAATATTTAAAGTTGATTCTTAGATACAAGATTATTACCAGGACTGTAGGAGAATAAATCTTTATTTTTTGGACTGATTGTGTATGCTTCCCTTTGCTTCGAGAAAGAAGATCATTAACATTTAAATTGAAGTAAATTAGACCAATTTTTACACTGCAAAGCAGGAAACCTGAGCCAGAACCAAGCAAACTGGTAAATCAAGTCTGTTATCAGCACCTCTTGAATAAAGCTCTGTGTAATACTGTGTACCCAGCACACATTTCTCAAGAGCAGAACAACCCTGAGAGACCTTTGAACAGCCAAGCAGGCACTGGAACAGCAACAGCCTGGAGCTGCTGGACTTTGGGGAACTTTCTGCAACACGTACATCAGCTCTCACTACTTTTTAGTAGTCTCAAGATATTCCTGCACTGTTAAGTAACATGAAATGCTTCATTATTCATCAGCACACTTACCAAAGCTATAATCATCCCCAATGTGACTGAAAACACAACTCAAAAATCAGAGAGAGGTGAAAAAAGAGACAAACAGATTTCACTTTCAGCCTTGAATGTTATCAAGATTGATGGACAGACTTGCAGCAAGCTAGAAGATGAGTTCTGCATGTCACCTCTGAAGTGTGAGGGTGCAGAAACACCAGGTCATAAGCAGCAGGGACCTGACAAGGCACCATCTCTAACGAACTGATGAATTACTAAAATGACAACACATCACTGATACCACAGTTCGAATTCAAACACATCACTTCAGACTCCACACTAAGAGAAAAACCTTTAGATCACACATCTGCCCTTCCTACACACCACTCAGCTGTGATTCAGTGCAGCTTCACCGCTTTAATACAAGGTGTCCCACTAACGCTGAGCCCCAGCCAAAGGTTGAGTCCCTGGGGTACCATTTCCTCCATGAGCACTTAAAGAAGATCTTTGGTAGGATTAGCTTTCTGCTTCTTAACAGAAAGAGAGAAAAAAACATTTTGCTCCTGAAGAGGACTTTAGAATTGTGATATTTTTGTTCTCTTTGCTCTTATGATCTTCCCATACCTAATTTACACTTTTGTTATTGTATCAAAGCACAGCACACAAGATACAGGTTGTGTGCCAACTGCAGCCAGGCTCATAACGACCAACACTTCAGAGCCCTAATTAGTGTTTAAGGGTTTCCTGATGCATGCAGCTCACAATAATCATTTTTATAATCGGGTTGTGGAGTTTGCAGCTCTTCCTTAGCTGTCCTTCCCTCCCTCTAACACAACACACAGCCAAACTGGCTCAGAACCTAAGACAGAAAGGGCACAGCAATATCCCTATCACACAGACTTAAATACATTTCAAACTTCAAATACTGTTGAGGATCTGCTATTAACAAGTGCAAAAAACAAAACCACAAAACCTGTTCCTGTAAGACTAAAATATTACTTCAGAGCTTTTATGTCCTGTCTTATCTTTTACCTGCAAAATTAAACTAGAAAAAATGATGACAAAAATTAAGGTTTAGCCTATCTCCAACACTGGAAATATCAAAGGAGTTATTTTTCTTCCTATCCTACCATTCTCTAAGAATTTGTTGAAAGGGTGCAATCAGGTGGATAAGACCAAATTCTCTCTTTTTCCTCAAATATTTTATTTTACAATTGGAAATTGAAAGTCTGGTTTGGGATTAGAAATAGTTAAGATGGAGGGGGAAACCACAAGCACTAGCAGCTCTTACTAATCTAGCATTGCACAACTTGGCAGCTTCAGATTGTTCCAAATATTTATGGTTTAGAATAGTTTGCAGATATGAGAGCCAAAGTGGACAGCTAATGACATAAAATCACACAGGCATCATGTTTATCCTCACTTTCAGTGCAAAGGAAAAAGAAAAAAAATTAAAGATTTGCTCTCTTCTTTCCACATTCATTAAGCATCCATCCTTTACCAGAAATATATACAGAGGGTGAGAGTCTTTAGTCTTAGAACAATCATTTTGTTGTTGTTTTTTAGAACTTTTTTCTTCCAAAGATTAACTAGTGATTGTTTTAAATTTGGATTTGATTTCTGTGATCAGATGAAGGCTGAATCATCACTAACTTCAGTGCATGAATAGTCTTCAGGCTTCTACCAAAAAATCTTAATCCTGAAGTTATGTTCATATTTTATTTTTTTAATACATAAACAGTTATCAGCATTTAAACACCTTTGGCAACAAGCAGAGCAAGAAAAATGGAAGTATAGAGTTTTACCACTGATACTTTTCCTAATTCATAACAGCAAGTAGAAAGTTCTTATAAAGAAGTTGCCATTATTTTAGTGTATTATTTTTTTCAAAAAGTAGCTGAAAACTTATATTTTGCAGTTCATCATGAAAAGTAATTCAAGTGAACTCACAGCCTTCTACTAATACAGTAAAGGTAAATCAACAATATAAAACCAGACATTTCTGAAAACCACTGCTACCAAAATAAACATATTTCTGCCAGTACTGCTAGACATCAAAATAAGAGCAGAATACTAATCCAAAGAGAAAACAGGTGGTTTGCTAGATAAGCACAGTGCCCCACATCAGAGTTGAGCTTCTGCAGCTCACACCTCAAGATTTAGAGATGCCGGTCATTGTGCTTCTGACAAGAGATGAAATCCCCAGTGGGCTGAGCCCATCATTTCCATCGAGTTCCCATACTTTGTCAGCTGTCACAGCACTAAGTAGGTATTCCTACAGACTCCAAGTGATACATTAACAGTTTAAACTTGGTGATTAAATGCAAGAAAGCCAGACAAGAGTGTAAATCAAAAGGTGTAAGAATCATTAGAAATTTGATTCAACGTGGGAAAGAAAATAATTTCAGATAGGAGTTAAAATAGTTAAAAACACATTTTCACTGCGACCTAATTTCAGTTAATTACAATAAGACAGCAGATTATTTAGGAATACTTTTTTTTGAGAAAGAAAAACTGCAATAATGGACAAAGTCAAAATCTACAGGAGCTTTTGGATGCCCTGGAGGCATTCAAGGCCAGGCTGGATGGGTTCCTGGGTACTCTGAGCTAGTGGTTGGCAACCCTGCCCATGGCAGGGGATTGGAGCCAGATGATCTTTGAGGTCCCTTCCAACCCAAGCCATTCTATGATTCCATGATTTTGCAATGACTGACATGATTAAGAAAAAATGTATTTTAATTCACATTGAATTTTAAATCTGCCTTAAATGATTTAAGACTGAAAGCTAATGGGAAAAAACTTGGGTATATAAAACACAATGATTGTACAATTACGATGATACATAAGGTGACTAATATGATAATGCTCAAGTTTAATAAGACAATATGGGAAATACTGTCACAAAAGACTTAGTAAATCAACCATAAGCTATTCAAAATTATTTCCTCTTATTTCTTCTCCCTTACCATCTAAAAGCTTTGCTGAAGCCCCAGCATCATTGACTGCATCTGAAAACATCAGTTACTCTTGCATGAAATTGAACTTTATGAAGAATAAGAAGTTACTGATGATCTTCAAATTCTGAAGCATAATAGAAATGTTTATCTTTGTACTTGGCATAATTTAAACATTTATACACTAGTAATTTTGAATGGCTGAAATGCCTCACGGTTACAGTTTACAAATGATAACCGAACAGTTCGGTACTGTTTAAAATCCTGCTTTTACAAACATCTAATTCAGCATTCTGCTTCTCTTCTATTCCATGGGATACAGCATTTCAGTTTTCTCCTATTACAGTAAGCAATCATGCCTCTTAGCTTTCCATCTTTACAACAGATGTGCATATTCAAAGAACTAAACACACTAACTTCCCAAAGCAAACACCAAAATAAAACCAACTAATACAGAATGAAAAAGATAGCCAATTATCACTCCTCAGTCTATAAACTCCATAAACCATAAAACATGAGAAGAAGTTTGCTAAAAACAGTGCATCAAATAGAAGCATACCAACAGGATGATTTTATTTTTTTCTGCTAAGTACATGATCAACTGTAATTTAATTACAAGGTTTCAGA
>VXAV01010419.1:686589-696972 GCA_013399715.1 Alectura lathami
TTTTTTTTTTAAAAAAAAGGCTGAAGCAGACAGTACAATTCCTCTCCCATCCCCAGCCCAACATACACACATGAAAATCAATTCTAGTTCCAGGTCTAAACATTACCTGACAAAGATAACTCACAGCACAGACAGAGCTGCTGCTACTTTACTATGTTTTTCTTTGCTTTCCCCAAAATTCCAGACATGGGTCACTGGATGGACTGGGTGCTCCTTCCTCTAGCTCTGACTAAGAACCATACACAAGATAAAGCCAATTAAATGAAATGCAGGAATATATGGATGTATTCCACATTTCTGCAGTCTTTAACACGAAGAATTCAAATCAAGCCACTGTGATGTCATGTAGGACAAATAGGATAAATAGATTCAGTAAAACAGCATGCATGTTGTGCTTATAATATCTGTAATCTGTTGAAGTATTGCAATTCAATAAAGTTTTGAATGTTGATTTGTGTCCAAAGTCTCAAACATTCTTGTTTGCTTCTCAGATTAGAATTTTCATACAGAAGAACAGAAAGACAATCATGAGATATCACTGGGCCTAATTCACATCTGGTCAAAAGTAATTTATGGATCCCAGCTGTACCTCATCACCTCCACTAAAAACCTGTCTTCCCTGAGATGCAGTGCAGATGAACCATCTGAACATTGCCATGGCCACAGAGGCTCACAGCTGAAAAAAAAAAATAAGAAACCTACAAAAATCTGAGGTCTCAAGGCTGAGATCTAATTTGGACCAAAATAAATTAATAAATTACACTGAACTAGAGATGAGCTGCAAGCTGAAGTTACTGCAGCTTTTAAATGCTGGAAAATATCTATATACAGGAGCCTGCTTCATCAGCAATTTTGTTTCTTTTCCTGGGATACTTAATTCCCTACAGAAAAAAGCCCCATTCAAAGCCCTCAGTATATAAAAAAAATTCCTATTCACTCAGTCCTGAGGCAGTTCATTTACAGAAGATTGGTACAAAATTAAATGATAAATTAAATCTGAGTCTAAGTCCATGATTAGTTTTAAACAAACATCTGTTTCTGAGAAACCAGAAAACCCATGTTATTTCATTAAAGAGAAAAATCAGAAACATGGAGGTGATTTTTCTTTCATAAAGCTTTCAGTTTTGCTGTAATTGCATTTTAAGAGTCAATCCAGTTCAAATACTTCCAGCTGACATCAACGGAGGAAAAAAAAAAATCCAAATTTCTTAAACCCACCAGCTGACTTCACAAATAGACAAAAAAATGGCTCTTATTGGCCCTTACACTCATTTAGCGAGAACACAGCAATCACACATGCTGCAGAACTGGGACACAGACATTACATTCAGTAAAATGTTTTCTTTTAGCCAGCACAAAAGACAAAGCAATAAACAGAACTAAAGCTATGACAAACCTTCCTCATTACACAAAATAAACCCAAGATGACAATACCCTAAAGGTGACACTAGGACTCCTTGTATTTTCAGATTCAATTTAATTTTTTCTCTTGCTTTTGGGTAGATTGAGAAGAAAACTTCATCCACCTTCACCAATTCTGCTCAGAGGCGTTGCCTAAGCCAGGTACCAGGAGAACCAGTGGATTACATTGCCTGTGAACACATCGCCGACTGTCTGGGTCAGAAGTACAGTCACGTATTTAAGAAGCAAGAAAACGCACCCTTCACTTTCTATAAAGCCTAATTCAGTAATAAGATAAGTGGGTAAACAACAGTACACCCCAACCACCGCGTGAAACCACACAGCACGTACAACGAGGCACTGCACAGCCTTTCCTCGCTGATCTACCAGCTTGTCTCAGTCATGCTCTGTGAGAAGAGTAAAATTTAGCAAAATAAAATTACATAGTCAAGGTAGGCAGACAATGCGCTTTGCATGCTGTTGATTTTATGAAAAGTGGCTGTAGGCAGAACAAGATCACCAGACTGTGTACACTCACACGCCCACTACAAAGCCTCTAAAGGGTGATGGATTTTAAGTCACAGATCAACTCCTGTGCTTGTAAAAGCATGCAACTTTTGCAGACAATAATTTACAGATTTGTAATCAGTAATCTCTAGTCTACACTGAAGAGTAAAATGGAAGAAATATTGGTTTATAGACCCTTGTGATGCCCCTCAATGATCAGAAGAGCTACACTCAGCAGAGCCAGCACATCAGCTCCTGCCGACATTCACACAAACAATGGAGGATGCAGTTTACCTTTTAAAAGCACAGCAATATCAGAATCAATTAAAAATAAATTGCATTTATAAGCCAAATTTCATATTCCATGTTTAAGAAAGGCTTTATTTTCATTAATAATTGACTAAAGTAATATTGAGTGGCTAGCAGGTAAAAAAGAACCAACACTGAAGGGAACCCCTTGCTTCTAGATGATCTCTGCGGAGTGCCTAGCGATACTCAATTTGAAAAGGAGCTTTACAGCACGAGGGAATAAAGGAAAAATGTTCACCTAACTGCTGTACACAAGGCACTGAAGTAACTACTCTCTCTTTCACCCAGAAACCTGTCCTAGCTCTTCTACATGACAAAGGAAGGAGATAATGAGAACAATTACATCAAGACTTGCATTTAAACCTGTTTTATAACAGGTATTACAGTAAAGTGCCTACAGCATTTCAGATGGACGGCCAATTAGCTGTTAGGAAAATCTGTCTTGAAACGAAACATCCTCAGGAGGGCAGAAACTTGCTCCTTGATTTTAGGTTTTCATTCCCTGTTGTCATCAATGCAAACGATGCTGGCTGGTGCTGCCAGCCTTCCTAACTGACCAGAACTGCAGAAGTGGTTTCTGAACTAATTATCACCTTCATTTTGTTCCTTTTTCTCTTCCAGCATTTCAGTTCCCACCCTTCTTAGTAAGAGTTGTATTTTTTCTCTTGATTTTTAATATCTCTGCATGTTCTGATCTTATATCTTAGAAGAATTTCCTTTTGTTCAGAAGTCTTTGGGTGGCGGTTTTCTTTTTCTCCTCCTATTTAATCTGAACACTCTTCTGCTACCAGATATGAGCCATTGAAAACCACAAAGTTACTCGTAAGTATTCCCTGCCATCTTACTAAGGTAATGGTACTTCAGGGTTTATTGACAGAATTTAACCCCACAATGCCTGCAGAGCTCAGGCAGCATTATCTGGGCATCTCAAATGAGCATCTAAGGTAAAAAGTTAAACAAGTGACCTGCACAAAGCAAGCCAAGGCCTCTTAACCCACATACAGCTTCAAGTGTTCCAAGTACAACTCTGCAGCTAGCTTTAACAAATACAAGGTACAGCTTTACTGTTAGAGCACACTATGTTGGAGCAAAGACAAAAGACAAACTCCTCCCAGCAAGTCCTTCATATCAAAAAAAAAAGAAAATTTATGTCTTCCACAACAAATCTGTTATAGAATCAAGAAAGAAAAAGCTAATTGTATTTTAATATAAAATCTTTACACCTTTTACAGATGCTTAGGTTATTTCACAGTTTATCATAAAACATTTTCTGTTATAGTTAACTGAAAGTTAATGGATTTCTGGCGTGGTGGCTTCAGTGTAGTAACTGCAGTGACACCAACATGAATTTTCCATTGCTGCATACAGCAGCAGCACAAATCTGACCTGCCAGCCAGAAACCATACACAGTATATAAAAATTACAGCTTACATTTTTCAAGGTATGGAGCTTCCCTTTGTCACCTAAATAAATGGCTTAACACATGCAGAACTTTTTTTGGAGTACTAACCCTAACTTGAACAGCAACAGGCTATCTGTAGAAAAGTGAAAATCAAGACAGGTTTCGGTTCTTAAACACTTAAGTTTTTAGGGAGAGAATTGGGCAGTTAAATGGATTTTTCCTCCTGTGAATAATTTCATACTTTTTCAGAGTTCTTCAGAGAAGCCAAAATTTGGTCAGGTTTCTGTGTTTTTATTTTTACAGAGGGTTCTGTGGTCTGAGACTCCACCTTATCCCTGCACCATAAACAGAACACAATTGCATCTTTTGATTTAAGCATTTAGCCTTGTATCAAAATATTTAAACCAAGCAGCCAGAACCTGCCATAAAATGTGTTCAGAAACTGCATCATTGTCCCATGCCCTCAAAACAGCTCCAGCTGTCTCCCCCACCGAAGCTCAGGGCAACAAAACACTTGACTCTCACACAACACATTTTGTCTCTGCGTGTTCTTAGTAGGCTACCATTCACCTGCTGGAGTGCAACCTGTCAGTTTGGCCACCTCAAATGCCTGCAAGCCTCAATGATATTCTGCCACCTCTCTTGTTCCAGGCTGTGTAGCATAAGATCAGCTGGAAGGGTTCAAGCATCATCATGCAACTAGCAGGAACCCCTATAAGGGAATAATTTCCTGCAGAACTGGCAACAGCTCCTACAAGCTGCCTCTGAAGTCATTTTGTCCCACTTCCCTTAGCTTACTATTTAATAAGAGGTCACAGCATCATTATGATATGCATAAAGGTTGAGAAATTTCAGATGCTGTTTGGTATCATTTCTCACCACAGGGTGCTTGAAGATACAATGATAATCTAACTAAAACAAACACGCAAAAGTGATAGAGGACCATTCAACCCACAGGGAAAAAGAGAAAAAAATATACAGTAATTCTCACGGGTGTTCTGCGAGTTTCCTTTCCAGAGCAGCCCACTCACATGCTATAGCTATATAAACATCCTCCCTTTTTATATCAGATGCATTGGCACAAAGATGAGGTTCACTATCTTTCTTTTGGTCCAATTAAAATATCACCAGCGTGACACAATCCTCAGGACCATGCAGACTGCTTCTTTGCTTTACAGAGTGGATCAGAAACAAGCACTCCTCGAGTCTCACAGGGCCTCGGCGCAAGGAGTCAGAGCCTCGATCGCTCTTCACCACGGCAGTGAGAGGCCCCAGTCGTCCTCTTCCAAGGGAAGGTTCTTGGGAGCTCTCTAACCTGGTGTCCTCTGAGTTTTCTTTACATAGCTTCAGCTCTCATGGATAGGCACGAAATCTTCATTTACCTTCTGTGGAAGGACACAAAGCAGCACCTCCCCAGAGACTGCTTTGGAGGTAGGAAAGGAATGGAAGATCGAACCAATTCTGCCTACAGGGCTCTTTGTGCTGAACTTTTAATGAAAGAGTAGCTCCCATTTCCAGTCACCTAAATTACTCTTTTTGGAGATCATCTGAGTTCTTCCTCCTCTTTCACCTACAGCCAAACCTCAGAAACCACAAACAGACTTTAGCCAAGCAAACTGGCTTTAGGCCTTATGCTGATGAGAAAGGCTGCATTTCTAATGCTGCACTCACTGCATGCTGTTCTGAAAATCAAACACGGTAAAAAGCTCCTCCTCCTGCGCTCAGTTTGATAGTGAGATCTGTAACTCGGTTCCTTCCTTTTGAACTTCAGCTATCTGCCTGAAGTGATTTGCCACACAAAATAGAACATTCCAGTTTTGGTAAATGAGGTTCTAGCTTTAGTCTGAGTTATATATGGGTTCACTCAGTGACGCTGTCTGCGGAGCGTAGTGCCATCCGAGGAAGACCTCTACCTCCTGAAGAGCAGTGCTAGCTTTGCAACTGGTTTCATATCAGATCAGAATTTCACTTTCACTGTTTCAAGCAAGACTCAATATTTTTACACCGACTTCCATTTTCTAAGAAACTAGGTTTAAAGGAAGAAATAGAGAAACTACGTTCCAGCCTTTGACTCATCTTGTCCTTGGAACTGTGCTTATTCCACACCAAAGAAAGTCAACTGAAATGCAATTGTAATTTTAAATGCACCTCTAAGACAAGAAACACACTGTTTACATTACAGATTCCCATGGTGAGAAAGTGTCTTTGATAGAATTAGAATTTCTTTCTTGCATCTCAAATGCAAATTTCTCTGGAGATAGCTAAAAATTCCAGTAAGAAAGTAAAAAAAAAAAAAAAAAAAAAACTCTTCAGCAATAAAATATTTTTAGTACATAAACAAACCAAAATATTCTCATTTGCATATGATACATCATCTCCTCTGGTGTTTTTTATTTTTATCTTATATGACAATGCTACTCACAAACTAAATACCCAAAAAAAGAAGGCAACATTTCTGGTGCCAGATGCTGAAGATCAATAGCCACTTCCCAAAGTTTATGGCATAATTAAAATTTGTAACAGGAATAATTTTCTTTTCAACCCCTCAGGCTAAGTCTAAAATTATTGACTAAGTCAAAGTTATGTAGTATAGCATTTTTTTATTATGTTTATGGATCATATAAAGGATTTTATGGTTTTTACATGTAATCTGATAAGTGTAGAAGTAGGAAGGAAGAAGTATAAGTGTAGAAGTAGGTAGGAAAAATTCTCTTTATCGGCAGAGCAACAGTTATAAACATTTTGTTGCTGTTCAGGTATGTAGTGGACATAGGTTTATATAGTTATGTTAACCATCAGTTAAACTGCAGTTTCCAGGTGAATGTTCAGAATGTCCATGACTTAAAAGAAAACTGAATTTACTGTGCCTTACAGCTCTGCTGCCATGAAGCCTTCACAAGAGATGCACCATTACAGGGATGGTGCACAAGACACCCGTGTAGTGAAAACCACATGTAGCTGGTTTAATTTATCTTAATGTATCTTTTATCTCATTGACTAGTGTATTAGAATGGCTTTATAACCTGAATAGTCCACGTATGCTTTTTTCCCCACCCAAGGCATACTAAGAAGAGACTTCATGGTAGAAAGGACAGCAAACGAGAAGTATGCGTTTCCTCTATGAAGAGAAAATTGATTCCACTGCACAACCAACATTGCCATTTACTGTAACTCTCAGAATTTCAGGTCAAATACATCCAGTTTAAAAGCAAAAAAGCTGTTTATTTGTTTTTTGTTTGTCTGCTTGTTTTGTTTCGTTTTAACTTTCAGCCCTGAAAACTCAGCCTTGAAAGTCAGACTGGATTATTTCTTGCCCCTGTGTCTCAATCAATGCTAATCGTAACAGATGCCAAATTAAGCCCTCCAACACTCATGCAAGCCCATTACTTTCATTGTGTCTTCACAAATAAAATACCACTAGAAAGTTAGTAAACATTTCTGCTGAGGAAGCACAAGAACAAATGCAGTCTGACTCAGCCCCTCTTTGCAGAGCTAGCAGGAATAAAATGCAGTAAACTTAATTGTGTTATGAAAGCACATAAAATCTGAGCTTAAACAGACAGCAGGAATGCCACTTCTACACAACCACTATTTGAAGAATAAGATGAATATATATACAAGTTGTCAAAGCCAGCTATTATGAAACTATGCTTAACTCTATAGATTTGTAGTAACATTCAGGCTAAAAAATTCAGCTCCACTTTCTATGACTGTTTCCACAGAGAATGATTTAGTTAAAGTTAGGCTTCTTAATTTCTTGAACACTAAGGAGGGTTTCAATATATTACCCAAATATAACCAGAAACATGAAACTGAAAAAGGGCAAAAGCAGCAGCCACGCAGAGCGGGCCTTCGCACCGATTCAGGCCCAAAGGCCCCACACGGTTCTGCACCAGCCGAAATAAGCCTGGAGTATCAATGACAGTGGACTCTAGAAAATACCATAATATGTAATGAAATCATGGTATTTCTGACAGACATGTGATCTTCTTTAGTGAACCAGGTAGCATTTTGTTCCTCAGGGCAGCACTTCCTCAGGGCGGCACAGCTTTACGCCATTTCTTGCTCAGAGATTAAGCTTAGGATACGATGATCTTAAGACAGTGAAAAGTAAGTAAACCTGATTGCTTCTCCTGCCCCCAAGGCACAACTTCAGCTAGATTCACTGCTGCATGAGTCAACTGATCTCTGACAAAATCTTTTGGAAAAACATGCTTCCAGAAGAACATCTGAAGCACTTGAAATTTGCCTGAGTGTCCTCAAGTTCATCTGACAGAGATAGCACAATTATAGCACCCTGTAAAATCTAACTATTGTGCACATACTAAAATTTTAACTACTCATGAATATGGAATTTTGCAGTAACTTCAAGCTTCTATGACAACAGTAACATCAGCAAGTATACACAAAGCCAAAGCAGTGCACTTCACCTCTTTTCAAGGCCCCTGCTAACATCCTGACAAAAAAACACTATGTCAATGACATTCAGTTGGACCGCCTTCACAGTCTGCTCTTAGTTTAACAACTCTGTTTCAGAAGGCAAAATTCAAGCACCGTATCTTCTCCCCCAAATATACTGCTTGGCTTTATGATTAGAAGCATGTTATTGAAAGATAGAAAACCACCAACACACAGGAAAACTTCCTTCTGCCAATACAGAATTGTTTCATGTGTCTAGGGATACATAATAATAATTATGACAATCTGGAGATGCATAGAGCCACCCTGAACCACCAACAACAGCAGGCGAAGTTAAACTAAATACTAAAAAACAAACAAGCAAAAAAAAAAAACACCAGGTCTGCAGATTTGGTCCGGTTCTCCAATGGCCTGTTTCACATTTTTCATAATTCACTAGATACTACAAAGGAGAGCATTCTTGCACAGGTATTGTGCCAATGCTCTTTTTTATACAGCATAGACATCCCAAGTGAATGCTGTTTCTCCTGTTGGCTTGAATCTGACTTGCATAATAAACATACAGAAAAAATTACCTAGCAGCAAAAAAATATATATACATGTGAAATCACTGAGAAGTAGAAAATGTAGAATAAAGTACACTTTATCGGGAGAATTCCATCATTACTAAACCATGCTATGTTACTATGTAACAATACCACACTACATTCAGTAGATCTCCATAAATCTAATGGGATATTAACAGTATTGTAATTATGAAGTCACTAATTAGAGAGCAGGCCTTAAAAACAAAACAAACAAACTCCTCAGAAATCTAAGTACCTTGATCACAATGATATTGCAATGAAGAAAAACAGCCTTGTTTGTCTTTCGGAAGCACATCTCAACAACTAACAGCAAACTGGAACTGTGCATCCCAAAAGGATAGCGGCCTCTTTTGCCGTGGAGGTCAGTGAATGTACTGTTTTTCAAGCAAACGAAAAAGACAGCAAAAAAAAACCCCTTCTACATCACCACCTTTTGCAGCAGGACTGTGGTATCCTACCCCTATATAGAAGTGGAAATAATTCCAGCCACTTTTAGAAAACCTCAAGTACTTGGATGAGGAGGAGAAAGGGACCTAGTTAGGACCTGCTATGAATGCCAAGTACTCTTTAGATTATAGGCTACTGTCATAGGTGCATAAGAAGCTTACAGAAACACTGTTCTCTTTCGCCTGAACTGCTAAAACTACATTGATACACCCCCCTCTGCATCCATCTCAGCTCTTTACTTTTCTCCTGCAAGTGCCACAGTTTCATACAAAAGAGGCACAGGAGTGGCCAAAATAAATATAATTACTTCACTTCTGTTCACTTCCTAAGACACACATTCTGTGGAACAGTGCATGGGGGGAAAAACCAACAACCTCCCTTGGATCCCTGGAGTAGCAAACACAATCTGACTGAACACACTCCTGACTGAAGGTTATTTCCCTTTTCGAATTTCCAAGTTTAAAGTAGCTCAAGACTACAAGCAAAAGTTTTTGGACACTTTGCAAACATCATCCTTTTACTATACATTTTCAATTTCAGTACTATTTCTTGCAGCAAGATGTTGCTATCTTGTTTCATTTCCAGGCATATATATTAGGAAGCAATCATCTGCAACACTTCTAAAAACTGGAGAGGATTATAACAGCAAAACAAGAATAACATGAAGCAGATTGGGAGCTGGAAGCCTTCGGCTTGATATCCAGTTCTGCAGCAGATTCTCACCATTGGAGAGAGATTCACAATAATCATGCTTCAATTCAGGCAGTTTTCTCAGTTTTAATATGCTTGCTACTGAGGATATATCTGTAGAACTAAAATTCCAAGCCCTTCTTTATGAACACAAACTGGAAAAATCAACATTAAAAAAAATGGCATACCTGTGTTAAGAGTTAACATCGAGAAAAAAAAAAAAAAAGTAGAATGATTAAAGCTGAAGTCAAATGAGTGCTCTGTGCTGATCATGCTGCTGATGACTCTGCAGGACTACCTGAATCACATATTTTTCACAGCACCAGGACAGAGATCAGTACATACTTCTCCAGCTCTCTACATTCGCTGCTTTGAAATGAATGTCAAAAATCGACAGGACGCAGCAATAAAATGAATTATTTTAAATTACCCATTGTTACTGTATCTCCTTGGTGAATAGCCAATCTATGTAAGAAAAGCTGTCACAGAAAACCTCACCATTATCATTCAAAAAGAGCCAAGAAAGGACCCAGTGATGTTCTGCTAGTAATTGTCCAGACAGCAAACAGGCACAGAATTCTGAGGCCTGAGGTCCTCAGAATCAAATGCAAAATGGAGGGG
>VXAV01010419.1:708102-728596 GCA_013399715.1 Alectura lathami
CTGTCCTGCAGAACACCAGTCACTACAAAAGGCCATCTTGAACAAGTTTTCCCATGAACCATAAGCTGGAACACATTTCTTAACGCCCTTCAGCAAGCTTAGGGCTTCTAACATAAGTAAGGACCATTAAAAAGATAACTAGTAAGTGAGAACCGACAGTTTACAACATGAAGAATGAAGGAGAAAGATGATTTTGTTAATGACAACTGCCTCAAGGCTCTGGTTATACAAATTGAGCCATTTCAGGCATTTTGCCTGATTTTCTGTCTCCACTTGGCAATAATTGGTTGCTGCAATCTCATGTCTGTGCATTTCCAAGGGGTCAGAGAGGAAGAAAGAATAGACTGTGCAGAAAAAAAAAAAAGTCAGATAAAACATTGATTTTTGTGTAGATTATTCAAAGTTTGATAATGACAAAGTATCTAGTAAACATAATGGATTTCCTCACAGCTACCTGGAAACATTTCCATACGCACACAATGCATTTTGACAGCTGGTCAGGTTCCACAGCATGCCAAACGCTGTTAGAAGTTTTCAGATTTAACAGTTATTAACCAAAACATTCAATAATAAAATAAAATAAAAGGAAGCATTTTGCAAGTGGCAATTGTTCATACTGACAGGAAAGATTTTTTCTTTCTTTTAAGAGCTCCTGAGATAATACAATCAAGATGTTTATCTGTCACCCTCATTTCTACCTGGTGGAATAAACAGAGAGGCACAAAATGGTTAGGCAGACCTCACGTCCAGCAGTTCAAAACAAGAACCTGCTTCCTACAACTTGGATCTAACCATTAGGGACCAGAGCTGAAGGGACTACGAGTAACTCCTCCGACAAGATCAAAACTGCACAGACTAGGGGACTGTGCCACTTTCCCGCAAGAGAACTGCAACTTTTCCTTTGGTAATTATCTCCGTAGAAAAGCAGATAGGTAAACTCACTTTTCTAAGCAGGCCTTTAAGACCGAACGCACAAATCACAGGCCACACATCCCCTCCCTAGCAGAGCACAGAGCCTGCACAGTTGTGCTGTAGCAGAACAGATTTACAGCTCCTGCTGGCACCCATATTCAAAATTCATTTGAATTGTTGTAAGAACAACTTGTACGAGGTCAAGACTGTCCCTCTCCTCATGCACATACAGTTTGTTCACAGCCCTGTACTACACCACTGTAAGAGAGGAAACAAAGTAGGAATATCACTTCACAGTCATGTTCTTAAGCACAAAAAATGCAATCTTTTGAAGATCCCAATTGTAAGACCAGCCCTAGCTCATCTGCTTTGAGCATTTAGCATGCTGATGGTCATTTTCACAGGGCTCTTAGACTACGGAAGCATAACTTTACCTGGAATTAGATCTAAGAGTTTGCCATTTTAGGCAGACCTCTTACTAAACGTGGCTCTCATCTGGAGAGTGTAATATCCATACAGGACTGTTTTGTTCTTTCACCTGAAATGCTTCATTTACTTCCACTCTTCACGTGTTTTTTTTTTTTTTTTAAAGAAAACAAGAAAAGAGACCAAATATGCAATATATGAAATTAACCCAGCCATGATGGTTGTTGAGAATGAAGCATGCAAACATGCTGAAGTCAGTCTTCATAAGCTTGGGAGAACCCACGGTCAGCTCCTCTGTAGAAACAAGGGACCTCAGCCCACATGCCCCATGCTGCCGTGCAGCCACTACAGGACCTTTAGGTTTCTGCACTAGCCATCAGCAGCCATCAAGCCTCCTTTCGTTCCTCCCCAATATAAGAAGGGGAGGGGGGAAGTGTCAAAAAAGATGAGCTCCTTTCTGATCAAAATAAACATTTTGAGCTTTAACAGCTAATGTGTTTTAGCCAATTCAGACAATTTGTGTAATGCCTTTGTAGTGAAAGATACAGCATGATTACAAGGTACAGTTCTTTTAGTAAGAGGGCTCTGTTAACAGTTGGCATTAATAGAAATCTTCTGAAATGCCTATTATTAGACAGTGATGATCTCACGCTGACAGTACTCAAGTGCCCTTTGAATTCATCATAAATAAATAAATAACAGATGACAGCTTGTTAACTCCAGAAGAATGGCATTCAACAAGAGAAAATGCTGTCCTAAAACTTGTCGAGATAAATAAAAAGCAAATTATCTCAGTAGCAGAAATGTGTTAACTTTATTGCATTCCATGGAAGCAAAGCAGTATTTCCAGCAGCAGAGGCACTGATCCATTGCCCTTAACATCAACATCAACCAAAGCAGCAGCATCCCTGCCTATCTCCAAGCTATACGCTAACTTCCACTTCCAGGACTAGCAGGTAAGTTATGCAACTACAGACTGAGCTAGGCAATGCAAATGAAGGTAAAAACACTTCCCCTCCCCAGCCCTAGCTTATTTTCAGCCAGAGAGGCTCTCATCCAGCTCCTCACACCACAGCTCAAACACTCGCGTTGGCACAAGGGAAGGATAAGACCATGGCTGAGGACAGAGGGGAAGAAACAGCTCTTCAGATATTATTGCTTCTACCACCCTAATGCTACCAAGGAACAATCCTACACATACTGAGTATTTCAGCCTTGTTATCTTGCTTGTTTTCAAGAGATTCAAGATAACCGAATTCCTCAAGTGATGAAAACCATTGGAACACTGAAATCGTGACAAACTTACTGTACAGTACTAAAAACCGTCATAAACTGCAAAACCCACTAGTCTATAATAGGGAAGTGGAAGACTCCCAGTGTGATGCTGCAGAGAGGTCTGTCTTGAACATAAAACTAAGAAACTGCGCTGTTCACCATGTGAACATTTTTTTAGGTCTGCCAACCATCAGTGGAGATTGAGCCTAATTAGAGATGATTAGGACAAGGAGCACAAAAAAAAAAATAATTCGAAAATATCCTTATAAAAGAAAGGATGAGAAAGCTTGATCTGATTGATTTAAGCAGAAGTTTGTGTGTGATTAACTAGCAGACTAACTAAGCCAGGATCTGAAACGTGCTTGTATCAAGATGTGCAGTTTAGTGGGGGGGAAGTGTCATTTTCAATGCTTCAAGTTAAACTCAAACAAATTCAAAACATAAGCAGGGCAAATGTTTTCCAACACTGTAATCTGTTGGGCACCTTTCCAAGAATCACAAGAGTTTTACCATCACTAGAATCTTCAGGATCAGAGGCTTTTGCTTTATTTAAGCATAGCTCCTGAACACAGAAGTAATCATTCCAAGCAAGTCCTACTGCCTCCAGACAGGACAGCCACATCAGTCTCTCCAGCTTTGAATTATTCTCTAGCCTGTACATAGCAACTGCCAGAGGAGAAAAGCCATAGAACAATACCTTTACTTCTGACATGAAGAACTGATAAGAGAAGGTACAGTGCTATCACATCGGACTACCACTCCCCTACAATCATTTAATAAGGCTCCTGGGTATTTTGTTGTACACTTCATGAACACAGACATCACAATGAGTGAAATTTAGCAAAGCAAATCTAATAAACAGAAACAACTCTGGCATCACAAAAAAAAAAAAAACACACCTAGATGATGGCAAAAATTCTACAGTGTGGAAGGAAACATTCTGACTATTGCCGTTTGCTGCTTCGTAAGAGCACAGAAGCAGATCACAATTCCAATGACAGAATTACCAAATCTGTTTGGCAATGTCAAACAGGTGAAGAAGTGTAAGAACCCAGAAGAGTTATTGCATGATCCGGACGTGTCAGGAGAAAGTCCAGCCTTTGGGAATAGCAGCCTCTCTGCAAGCCCAGTCCTCCATCGGTTGTGCCAAGGCAATCACTTAACATGCTCAGAGGAAATATGTGAAGTACAGAGTGGAAATGGCTACATGAGAGCTGCCTCCTGGAGACACCAAGAAATACAATTTTCTTTTTCGCTTTTTGTGACTAAGTTCTATCAGCATTCTTTTACAAGTTCTAGAGTCACTTAATTTCATTATTGCCAGCTTTGTCTTTTTATTTAAAAAATTAAAAAATAAATAAAAAATTAAAAATAAATTTTATTTATTAAAGCTTCAGTTCATTAACACTGTATCAGTACTGTGACAGTAACCTAGAGACGTTCAATATCTACTACGAATAAGACGTAATGGCTACCTGCAAATCGTAGATTACTTTGGTGTTTCCCAAGTATCCTAAACACTGTTTTAAAACATACCTAGCTGGAGCCTTACATCTTCGACAAGAGTTCAAATCAAGCAATTATGAATAGGAAATTTAAATAACTCCACGATCCTTAAGGAAAATTCTCAGTTCCTACAAGGTCCTTAGTGAAGAATTACAACGCTCTGCCTAAAGGGGATACAACCAAGCCCACAGTACAGCAGTGTCATTAGGCAGAACAAAATTCTAATACAAAACAGAATCATTATGTAGCTGCAGGTTGCTATCGTCCCCTCTGGCCAGCTGAGCACACGCACTGAAGGTCTAGCCGTAAGAATGAAAGCATTGCTGACAGCTTTACTCTGATCTCCTTTCACAAGCAAATTTATCAAGACTGATCTAGTTCTAGAAGTACCTCACACATAACCACAGAATATCCCGAGTAGGAAGGGACCTACACAAGAACACTAATAAATCAAGCCCTATGTCTGAGGGCGTTGTCCAAGCACGTGTTGAACTCCAGCAGCTTGGGGCTGTGACCACGGCCCCGGGGAGCCTGCAGAGATACCACACAAAAGCTGGGCCTTTGAACCAAACGCGCAACGGTGAGCCAAACTTTGACAGTGGATTTTTGTTTGTTGTTCTGGTACTACCTGGAGATTAGTTTTATGGCACGTCTCAGTAACAGAACCCCTAATATTCAGGATATGAAGTAGGATATTGTTTGAACTGCATCTAATAGCATTGGTTACTTTTGGAGAAAAATTCACTTGTAATTAGGACTTTTCTGAGTACATCAACCTCATCAATCCCTTCATCCACAGACAGAGAAAGACAAGGAGATCCATAAAGCTTCACAAACTGTAAATTCTAAATGATTTCAAAGAATAAAAAAGTAAACAACCAAATGCAGCATGGCAATGATAAAAGGAGGATGTAGTGGAGATTAAGAATACTTAACTACACTCAGAAGTAATTGTTTAGAAAGTTACTAAAATAATTCTATTTACTACAGTTATTTCCTAAAAAAAAAGCAAGCTTGCCACGTTGTACCAGAGAACACATTACACTGAACAGTTCTGACAGACTAAAAACATGCAGTGTTAGAGGATACATTTCCAAAGCAAATGCATATATGATGAAAGGTGCAGACTACTGAAAATTAGTCTCTGGTTTGGCTCTTAATTTCTTGCAGATATTTAATTACCCCTTCATCATTTTTGCTCTCTTGCCCTCCATACCAGAGGATGGTACCATGAAAGCAAAATTTAGAGAAACAAAAATGTGAATTCCCATTCTACTAATTTTATTTGCAACTGAGCTCATGAAATACAGAAGCTGAAGCTGCAACCTGATTTTCAATTATTTACACTTTGCTGCCTCTCTAATTCCACATTTTCCATTCAATTATAGTGATTTCTACTTCATATGCATATTCAATTTTTAGACAAAACCCAGACACTTGCCAAGGCACTATGTTAGACAGAAGCATTCATGCCACTAACTGTCATTGTGTTTAACTACTGGTCCAAATTATTGGCTCATGCTTGCACTCCATTTTGAGTGAACACTACATTTTGCATCTTAACTCCTTAAAATACTTCATTTATTTGAGCATGTAAAAACCTCAGGTATCTTCCAAGCAGAACAATTACAATGGGATAAAAAGTTAGAATAGGTGTTGGATGCATGTTTCTCATTTACCTTAAAGCCAAGACAGGATCAGTTCTGTAGAGATTTTTTCATGAAGGCATATTTTCAGTCTGGCCTCAAAGACTCCACATTAATTCTCTGCAAAAGAATAATCACATTTCATAATGCTAGTCACTGAAACAAAAATCCAACTATTTACAGTGACGCAACTTCTATGTATCAATAGAAGATGCATTTTCCTGACCATGCAGCAGCAAAGTAGAATTCATTTTTAAACATGCTGGTACTTAGGAAATATTTCTCTCACTTAAAGAAACAGTGATCACAAAATGTCAAAAACAATGCTCTCTCATCCAGCAGTCTGAGTCACGAAGCAGCAGGTTCACACACAGGGCGCCTGCCGTGGTTCTTCTGTGCTCTTACAGAACATCAGACAGTTGACCATCCTGTGCCTTGCTTATCCATCAGTAATGTAGAAATGTTCTTACTACAAAAAAAAAAGATCTCCCGATAATTTCCATTTTTCATCTATTTCCCACTAACTATCTATTATCCACACAAATTCCTCTCCTCCTTTCAATGAAACGTATAAAGTGTCAATGTGTTCCTTCTCCGAGCAAAACAAGGCAGCTCAGTACATATTTAAACAGTCTCTGTGTATATCACAGTAATTCAGCACAAATTAAAGCCTATTATAAAGATTCTACAGATAACTCCATTAATACCCCTGCATTGCCACACTACAGAAATTATAAAAGAAAGAAAGGATTAATAGCAACCAAGGTGTGCTGGTCTAATTTCCTGCAAACACAATCATATTGTGGGAATGAAGAAGTAATCATGGCCAGGCGGAAATGTCACCTAGGCCAACACCCCATTTAAAGTAGGAACAACATCAATGTCAGATCAGGATGCTCAGACCCTGACAAACTCAAGCAAAATTAAGAGAAGAATATCCTAGTCCTGAAGCAGCTTCACGCTTTGCCCTTGAAAGACCTGCTCTCCTTTAACAAAGACAGTTCAGTTGCCAATGAACTGCAATGTAGAGAAAAATTAGAATGAAGTTAGACTTACTGACTTTCAACAAGGAACATTTCCTTGACAGCCATAAATATAATGTTGCACTATTCTTCAGAAAAACACCTTTTAGCTATAAATGCCCAGGTAAGTATGGCTTACTGGGCAAGATAAAAGGAAAAAAAAAAACATCACAGTCCTTTCCAGCTATAGACTTAACTCTCACAGATCTCAGATAAATGCTGCACGTTAAAACATTTTATCTGCGTTACAGTTTTACTGCTCAGAAGATGAACTATGAGATTAAATCCAACTTCCTATCAAGTTCTGGAGATAGCCACGTTGCAGCCAACTCATAAGACTTTAGTGTTTGGACATCAGTATCAGATATTGAATGTGTGAGGGAAGCATTTCAAAAAGGCATTAACACTGATAGGTCTTACATATATGTATCAAGGGAAAAATAAAGACTAAGTTATGATACTATTCAGACATGATCCACAGGTACAGAAAGAAGCTGACGGTTCAGTTCTCAACAATTCTAAAAGGTTCTCCTAAATCTGCCTGCTATAGAGGAGTCTTTCATTTCTAAGCATCTACGAGGAAATTAAAACAAAACAAAACAAAAAAAATCAATCCCAAACTAATCAATCACAAAAACTTTTGTGTTTTACTAGTTTGAAGAACAGTTTTTCTGGCAAATTTAGCAGATACAGAACAGTTTTGTTTGTTTCCTTTTATCATTGAAAACCCAAAGAAATAAGAATTGTTCCTACAAAAGGCCAACAAGTTTGAACAATTCTGTTCAATCTTCCACATTTAGCCATTCACAGCATTATTTAAAACCTGCAGAATGTTAAGAATTTTCTGTTGCTATGAATAATTACTGCAGGATCTCACCCCCTCTCCACCTTCTAGATATGCAGTTAAAAAGGGGACAGTATATTTTGCCCATTTACATAGTAATGATGAAATTTAGGGTCAGGGAACTTAAAAATTCAGGTTTTAGTTCTCCCCTTCACCATGGAGGGACACATTTCATTACTGGCCCCCTTCTTGTGCAGGGATGACTATGTCCATAACCACTCCAGTTTATTTTTGACTATGCCATCCGTATCCAACTGTCAAGCACTTAGCAAAAGTACAGAGTAATTTCAGTAGGCAGTACTAGACCCCAAGGAAAAAAAGTCCTGTTCACAGTCCTGAAGAAGTCATACCCAGCAGACAAAGCTTACATTCAAGGAGGAGGTATTTTTGCTTGAGGAGAACGTAGCAAACGAGAACAGAAACTCCCTCTGACTTAAAAGCATAATTCCTGCATTTCACCTGAGGCTCTGCAATCAGCGTGTACAGAAGGTGGGAAGAAGAGGGAGGAATGCAACAGGTAACGGATCAGATGCAGTCACTTATGATCCATCTTCCCACTTTCCCAGATTATGAAAATGAATTTTCCTAGGCCGCACATTTTATGCTTGACAGATTACAGATCAGTTTACACATTCAAAACTCAAGCACTCTGATATTACAAGAGTTCAGGTCTTCTGAGACCATCATTTATTACGTGGTTTGACGCACGTCAGGAGGAACATTCAGGCAGACAATGGCACTGACACTTCCAGGCAATGAAATGGGTGAAGTTACAAACTCCTCAACGATCGCTTCAGCAAGCCTGAACTTAACACTTCTTCCTTGACGATACAGTTGGCTCAGAAAGGTCATCAGACTATTCTGTTCCCTCTTCTGTAGAGCAGCACTCTACACATGCAAAGTTTCTATAGCAACACTTTAATTCACTCTTTAAGCAAAACACCAATTAGCTTTTTATTATAGCCAATTAAAAAAATCTGCACACTAATTGACAACCTCTCTACTCAGAATTTAAGCTTATGCAAAAGAAATTGCAGTGAAATTTTCTGTGGTAATAGCTTACTTCCCATTCTTCCTTCTTAACAGAACAGGAAATTATCCTTGATAAGGGCTACATACTTACCTTCAATCCAGAACATTTAGAGCCACGGACATAACCTATCTTGGTATGCCTTAAATCATAGTAGAGCCTAATGATTACAGGTTTCTGAAAGGCAACAGAAATCTAATCAACTGACTTATTTCTGCTTCACAGGAAACTGGGCGCAGGCCTGTGCACCCAGAGAGCATGCATGAGGCAGCCAGCAACATGTTTGTCTTCAGAGAATTTAAGTATGTTGAACCAAGGCAGAGAGATGGCAAAAAAATAAATAACAAAAATATAAAACAAAAGACCTAAAAGCAGGGCAACAGAGACATTTTTATTCACTTCTTAATAGTTCATCGGTAATTTTTTTCAGTTGTCTTCTGCACAGCTGGTGATGACAGCTTCTTTGCACGCTGCTTCAAGTAGCACATATGAAGATACATTACTGAGAAAATAGAGAGCACAACATAACATACCACGACACAGAGTATCGGGAGAAGTAATCAGCAACAAAAACTGAAGTGTCCTTTTCTCAGTAAGAGGTTCTGCTGGAAACTGAATAAAAACCATCCTTCCCCTTACACTTCTTCCACATGGGATGTTGGGATCTACCATAGTAAGAAATAAATACATGCAGAACAAAGTAGCACATGGCTCCTCTGTCAAGCATGGCATGCCCCTACTGAGACTTGACAGCACTGAGGTCTGCCAGATCCTAAGGGTAATCCAGAGAAACTAGTCCTCATCATACTATCTGCTTACACCATGTTATACTGCAGTATTAGTATAGAGCCTTAAAGCATCTGACAGGTTATTTGAGGGCACAATAGCAATAACCAAAAACACTTTCCAAACCAAAAGGGAGCTGTTAGTGTGGTCTTTGAATCCTACCACTGCAGAGGAGAGAGGGTATTCCCACACATGGAAGAGAGAGATGTATGTCCTTGCAGATACAGAGGTTTCTGCAGCACAAGGCCATCTGCTGAGAAGTCGAGAGGGCCTAGAGCACATCGGTGGGCTCTGCAGTAAGCAGGGCACCAGAGGGCTAAGGAACTAGGGTTAAGCAACACAGCTACAGGCTTTTATTCTTGGAGAATAAATGTTAACCCTAAACCCTAAAGGGAGGTTAACTGCCAAAAAACAGCTCCCTGGATCTCCAGAAAATGCCAGCACACTCGAGCTCCAAGCCTTCCAAGCGCAAGGTCCCTCGTCACCAGCTGCACAGCCCTGCCTCCTGCAGAGACTCTCAGCCCAGAACAAGCATGAATGTGCCGCACACAGAATAACTGCTAAGCAAAACTCATGTCAGTGTAGTGCAAAGGCTTTGAAGAGTCCTCCTCTACTAAACCCCTGCCACCAGCACCTCACCACGATGGGTGTTTACTCTCTTCTTCAACATAAGCATCTCCTTTTTCGTTGTCGAAGGGAAGAGTCATCCATGTCCCAGTACAACAGTTGCTGGTCAAAGTAAGAGAGTAGTGGACATTTGAGAGAGAACCAGAGCAAACAAGTATTGGTTTATTTTTTTTCCTTTTTTTTTTTTTTTTTTTTTTTTTTTTTTTTTTTTTTTTTTTTCCAAAAAAGCCTTCTGCATTGGCATTTCAAGCCATTTAATATTTGAGCAAGTGGGGCTACCCTGTCAGGTACACATTACACACACTGTATTTCAAGTTAGAGCAGGCAGCTGGTAATGGCAGGGCTCTGCAGGCAGAGGCAGCTCACCTGCAGCAGCCTAGATCACCTTCAGCTGCTCTAGAACATCTGTATCCTGAGCAGCAGAAAGGCTCCAGCCAGTAACAGCAGTTCTTCAAGTACACGATCACTAGACGCCTCTTCTCTTTCTGACTTCCTTCTCCAATCTGCCCTCTCACAGTCTGACTGCCCTGAATGCTCCCGTTCATTTGGTCAGACAGGTGCTGCCTGATGTGAAAATCCCTGGGGGAGTAAAACAACAGATAGGATTTCTGGCAGTCTCCTCCCTGCCAAGAAAACGTTTGATGGTCTCAGATATGAGCCCAAGCCAGCTGGGCAGCTCTCCCAGCCTCTGTAAAGCAGGCAGTTCACATCAGCACAATCAGGCCCTCTGCTTTACACTTCCTGTTATAATCTGTAGTGTGCAAAGAATCTTCACTGAACAAAAAAAAAAAAAAAAANAAAAAACACATTCAGTTGCAGGTGGGAAATACACAGCTACATTCTACTTTAAGATTCCAAAAGCAAGATTTCCTTACCCGATTTCCTTTAAAAAAATGTTTTGCAGGAGGGCTTACTGCAATTAAATTGTCTTTGTCTAAGTATAAAAGCTCCAAACATTCAGTTATTTGCAAGATGTAATGGGATAGCTTTGTTGCATATCTAAATTACTCACCCACTGTTATGAACTGATGTAGAACTAAAAGTAGATTAGAACAATAGTTTACACATTATTATGTGCATGGATTTTACAACAGTTTTGAAACATCCTTATTGACTCTTTTCATTTACTTCTCTGATTTTGAAACAAAACACAGAAGCCTGATTGCCATAAATTTTGATAACTACCATGGATTTCTCCCACTCCCTCAGTGAAGAAGAGTATTACACAAAAACCTTCCATCCACACAGTTTTCCAATTTCTACACACTCCTCTGTAGGTAGTAATATGCACTGATATCACTGGCTGATGAAAAGACGAATTTAAAGAAAACAATTTTCCCACACCATTGTTCAGCCTCTAAGGAGCTGACATTCTCACTCCAAAGTCTGACCCCAGAACATGAAAAGTGAGACGACTCTAAAAGATGACTTCACCAAGAAATAAAGAAAAAAATAACTTTATGTACTAGCGCATTTCCATAATGTGGAACGTTCTTAGGTTTGGGGGTAGCAAGATCAGTTTTTATTTCAATTTTTGAAGTAAGCGATTATTCTCATAATGCTATTTCAACACCCAGTGTTTTAACTCTTGGTAAAAGATGTATGGCAAGATCTCCAATTTGCAAGCAGAATGAATAATAAACACTGAAATATTCTCCTTCCTTCATGCTGTCATTACTTCACTTACTGGAAGGCTGAAAGTTAGGGCTAGATTCACTGTTTCTTAGTGAACTTCAGCCTCAGAATCAGAATTGCCAAATCTGTAAGATGTCAAATTACAAAACCCCAAGCAAATACAACAAGAGAAGTGTTATGATCTTTGTCAAGTTCTCAGACTCCGGCACAGCTGAGGAATGATTGCATTCTTCTAATTTTCATGAGGTCTTCTCAAGACCGTTTTCTCATCAGGCAACATACATACAACAAATCACATCTTGCCACTGAAAGCAACCAGCTCGTACCTATGGCTGATTATTTCAATCTGTCTATTCAATTATTTCAAACTTAGGTTCAAAGATCAAAAGATGACAGATTAAGACTGGAAGAAAAGCAGGAGCCTCCCAGGATCCTGCCGTCTCATGGTCAAGACTCATGGTCAAGACAGTTTGGCCAATTGGCAGCTGGGAGCCAGCAGGCGATGCCAGTGCTACCCCCAGCCCTGCAGCACAGGCTGCTCTGCCTCTCCTGCCCTCAAGGGGCGGCGGGAAGGGACTCCATGGTGAGAAATAGTGACCCCACGTTGGCATGATGCTTTGTCTGTGAAGTAAAAGCTCCAACAGTTTGCTTTTAAATATTCAGAGATAATAATAATCTACCACTTAAAGGACACAGCTGCTTTTAATTGAAAGAGAAAGCAAAACATTGTTTTTAGTTACAAAAAGGCTCTAATATCAAGCAGCTGAATGCTGGAGCTTTTGGGGGTGGGAAAAGCTGTTATCCACCTTCCCTGCTCCTAAATGAATTCCCTGGGGGCTCTTTTATACCAGTTTCCAAAGGTCAGTCACTGTCTCCAAGAGCCTCTTGCCAATGTTAAAGCCACAGCCTAGCCTTTGATACTGAGATAAAAGAAATATTTGCTGGTTTAGAGTCCCCCCAAAGCAAGACTAAGGCCCACTTCAGCATTTCAAAGCAGCAAGTGCAGCAGCTGGGGTGGGGTGGGTGACACACAATGACCAAGGCAGGGTGATACTCCGAAGAACAAAATAACCTGTGATTTACCTAGCGACACATTTCACTTCCAGCCTGGTCCAAAATGCAATGAAGATTGCAGAACTTCTGCTGATTTTAAGAGGTTTTGGAATATGCACTTTATGCCCTCAGAAATTACATCAAGACAGAGCTATCAGTTTACCCGTTTAGAGGGCACATGAACCATATTCTGTCTTTAAGCTTCTCTCCACTAAGGAAAAGGAAGTTTCATACACTCAGTATCTTCAGACGCAAGAAATAAAGCAAATAAGAGGAATGGCAGATTTCTCAACAATAAAACAAAGACTTCGACATCAAATTGGTTTGCATTTCTGTACTTTTGCTCTTTTTTGTATTTTTTTCCCATTAGCAAAAAAGTCAGATTTTAATTTATATAGACCATATGTATTTATTTGTAATCTCATCAAGATTCATTCCAGTTGTGAAAAGAAGGTATGTCTCTCTCTATAAATAGATAAAATCATAAAAATAGCAAAAAGTCAATTTCCAGACTTTACAACTATTTTCATCTAATAATTTGTTGTATTTTGCACCTGCTAAGTTATAAACCTCACCAAAACAGGTTTTATTATAGCACAACTACAGATAATGGTCTGTCAGCATTTTTATTAAATCCCTTATATCAGCAGAGTTCATAAATTAGCAATAACAAAAAAAAAAATCCTTTCCCAGAGAAAGTTACCATACTTAGTCTCAAAGCTGTTTTGAAGTGAGAAGAGCCTAAGATCTAGATCTCCCACCTCCACCTTGCCCCAGCAAGCTGCCAGCCAAACATTTTCAATGAAAGCAGTTCTGGGTTCATTAACAAAGGCCAAGCTGCCATTTTACCCCTGCTCATCACCACAAAATCTTCAGCCTTGACCCAGTTCTGCCCATCACCACCCCTGGGTAGAAGATCTGGGCACTCAGGGAGCTTACACCCTCCTTCAGCACCCATGGAGCCACACAGGGGTTGCGTGCCCAGGCAAAGGTGACTCAGCCTCAGTGCGGCTGAAGAGCAGAGATAAATTTTTCTATACCCAAATGTTTTGTGGAGTAGAGAGGCACCAAGCAGTAATCAATGAGCTCGTTCAGGCATATTATGTGCGCTACAGTAACTCAGAGCTGCAGCTAATGAAACCAGACTGCACGCAACTAGCTTACCCTGAATTATGTTCGGTATTTCTGCCCAGCCCTAAATTGTGCTCTCTAGTTTAATCTTACAGAGGGCACGGGATTTAACTCATCCTGTGGTTTTGCACAGGGGATGGATAGAGATAAAAGCCCCTTCCTTTTCCCTGCTTCCATCACTACTGACGAAGCGCTGCTCCAGAGAAGCACCCCCGTTAGTGGGTCACCCTCCTCTGCCTCGCTGCTTGGCTCATGAGCTCAATGGCCCGCATTCAGCAGGAGAGAAGAGCAACTCCCACCTGGCTCTGCCTGGGGGTTTGGCCTTAGGCCATGCCATGGACACGGGACCCGGGGCTCAGATCTGCCCTCTCAGGTAGCCACCTGGGCACCTCAGCTTGGGTCCATTGGCACATCCTGGCTTCACATCAAAGGTTCTTTGGGCAATGCAGGTACAGAGCTGCCCACCTGGTGTGCTGCAGTGCTAGCAGCCTACCGTCTGCCCAAGACCAAAGGAAAAGCAGGAGCTGACTCATTCTGAATGGTTCAGCCACACTGAATTCTGCTGACTTATTGTTGGTCAGCATATTTATTATGCCAGATATAAATAAAACATCAGACATTTTACTCAAAATATCCAACAGAGCCTGCAATTCTGCTTCCTGGAAAAAAAAAAAAAAAAATCTCCCTAATAGCTTTTTTTCTTTTTCTCTCTTAATTATTGAAGAAATAATACAATAAAAGATTATGACTAACCACTCATTTATTATTTAAATAAATAAATAAATAAATAAAGGGCATAGCCAGGTAATAATTCTGACTGTCCAACTGCTATTAAGACAAGGTTTTTACTATTCTTGCTTTTGCATTACTTTTGCTGGGAAAAAAAATTAGCTTTGCATGTTCTCAAATGCAAAAGCAAATAACTAACCTGTTTTGTACAACAAGCATTTAACTGTTTGATATGTCTGTTGCATTAGTTTCTACTAGCCTATGCTATCAAACACTTTCAAAGCCAAAGAATAAAATACCTGTTTTACAGCTGCAATTATGAATTCCTGTAGTCCAGGAGACAAGCAGTGTGCACTGTTTCAAACAGTGCTAATTCTGAAGTCTCATTAGCTTGGTTGTTAATTAAGCCTATTGCATTCTTGCAATGCATGTTTGTAGTTGCCTGCTACCAGATTTAACTACGTCACGAGCAAGTACCAATAGAGATCATATTGATTTTGATTTAAGTGCATACATTGCTAAAAATCCATGTTCCAATAGGTGGAAAAGAAGTGACATCAGAATTGCAAAGTCCTGCTTTGTCCAGCATCCAAAATATTATCTTACTTGTAATCCCTCCGCAAAAGAGGCTTACAAATGAAGGCAAAAAAGAATTGCAGAACAAATAACTTGGCCAATGATGTAAAACCAAACTTCTTGCTCATGGTTGAAAGAAAAATACTAAAAAATCTAAGTCGTATCAAATGTACTTTGAAAGAACTTTATATTATTATTATTTATATTATTTTTATTTACATCAAAATGCAGCTGTACCCTCCCTGTTAGAATGATGACTTAAGACTGTTCCAAGTACAGAGCCCAAACCCCTTCTAGTTCTGCACTGGGCGAGTGGCAGCAGCCCCGGGGCAGGGAGGTGACTGGAGCGGGTGGGATGCAGGTCAGACAACCACCAGCAGCACTATTTAAGACTCTCGCTGATAATGTTTATGAAAAGATCAGGAAAGCTCTGATTGCCTATTATGCATTATTAAAAAACAGAGTTCTTCAGGGACCACGATCACGCACCGTCCATGTGATTTAACTTTCTGCAGACACCAAGCGAGTCATGGTGAAAGAAATGGAAGCTGGCAACCCATGGCCAGGGTCTCTGCTGCACAACACAGCAGGAGCTGCCCTCGGGCAGGACGTACGTGGCATCTCTCCTCTTATTGCACTCTTCCTCCCTCCCTGATGGATTGTACGGTGTCTAAAGTGCACGCCACACCTTTTTCTAATGGGGGATCCTACCCTATCCCTCAGGAGGTGCAGTGTAAAATTCAGCCAGTGCCTGTCTCTGCCTCAACCCATCACTAGCTAATGGACACGAGAGGAGCTGTGCATGAGCACATGGAAAATTGCCCTGTAAGACTCAATCTCTGCTCCAATGTCTGTTAAAGCCCTGACAGCTGGCAGGCAGCTGCTGCTTGCTGTGCCAGCTCAGCCATCCCAGCAGCAGCTCGTGCTGCCCAGCCACAACCCCTGCCATCACCCCATTACAAGCTCTTTGGGAGACTGTGCTGGGAGATGGGGCTGTGAACACACGGCAACCAGATGCACAAAGTGCCAGACCCAAACAGAAGCCTCTAAACGTTACATTATATACAAAGAGCAACCAGTTATTAATACATGTTTTTCAATGAGTGATTGATTTTAGAGATCAGAGAACAGAAACAGTTCATTTCAAAGATAAATGAAATATTAGGAACTCCAGATGCTCAATAATTTTCTTCACAAGAGGAATACTGTTAGAAATTCCCCTCCTCCACCAATATTTTCTTGAACATATGAAAATTAAGATAATTTCTGAGAATAGCATGCCATTTAAATATACATACCAGCATCATCCTGTGAGCCTCTTGCCACTTTGCTAGAGGTACTGGAGAGGTCAGTGCTGTCCACAGAAAGCAAATTAAGAACTTGTAACAATCACGTCTAGCATTAAGCCCAGGAACAAACTGCTGCCAAACTGGTAAGTGTGGCTAGGAAAACTGATAACTGTGAAATTTGTTTCAAGGATCACATACAGGAAACCTTGCCAGCAGACATGCAAAAAACCAGGAGCTTCCAAGGAGCAGAGTATTCTGCATGTGAATGAACTACTTAGTTATCCGACAATCACCCACTCAGCCTTGGTGACTGGCTGTTTCCAACAAAGAAATAACTTTATTCTTGTGGAAAATGAGGTTACCTGATTCTTTCCATCTTCTGAAATGTAAAAACAAGGATGTATACAGAAGACAAAACATCACTCATTTAAAATCTGTCTTCAGGCCTTAAAACACTGACAATCGCAGCACCAATAAAACTCCCATGTGATTCTCCTTCTACCCAAATACTAAATGATCCCTACAGCTGCTTTCACATAGCTTACGTGGCCTGCAGTCATACTAGACAGTACTGTCTATACATCGCCCAACATATCACTGCACATCATGTGTTGCCACACACCTGTAACTGCCAGACTGTTGTTCTCTGGGTTAGAATTCTGAATTTCCCAAGCCAACAGCAAATGTTTTTCACAGTTTTCTGAAAGGTGATTTCATTAATTCACCACTAACAAATGTCAAATTTTACAATAACATGCCTAATTTTAAAGCCTGAGCAACACGGACAGGAACAAACGTTGCAATTCAAGGTGTACGAAAGCAAAGCTTGGGAAATGGAGTTTACAGCACAGCAACAGCAGACTGGGGCCAGAAGGGTTGAGGCAGAAGAGGAAGAGAAAACATGGAGAAGCCAAAGAAGAGCAGAAATGGACACAGAGCAGTTACACATGGTCAATAATCTTCTCCAAAATCTAACTGCAAAGCCTAACATACTCCAAACAATACATTTCTTTTGCTCATACGGAAGCATTTGTGCTAACAATCTGTGCATCCTTCATCCTTATCTCACGCTGACATGACAAACTACTAGCGGTCTTGCTCTTTCAAAGATAACAGGAAGGGTCTGCTCACTGATCTGTAGCTTCAGGCACTCTAGATGCTGGTCAACTCTGTGGGCACTGTAATTCTCTCACATAATGAATGCAATTATTCAGCTTGCCTAGAAAATTGAACAATAACAAAAATGCATTAATATTGCAAAGTCAAGCACTGAACAACTAGGAATTTAAAAAGCAATCAGATATGTATCTAATTATTTAACCCATGCATCACTCTGTGTCTTAAATTGACATCACTCTGGGGATAAATGGAAGCTGCTGTTGCCATGATCTGTATTTGTCTTGTCAGTACATTCTGGTGGGAAGGAAGAGAGAATCTGATTCAACAGGAAAGCATTGAAATGAAAGCTTGAAGAGAGCACATTGAAACAAGAAGAGCAGAAGAAATTTAAAAACACACACGCTACAGAAAGCTGAATCAATATTTGAAATTACAAAATGAAAACACTTCTTGGTTTTGGAACACCAAGTATTGGGGGACGAAGAGCAGTGTGGGTGAGGACACAGAGGAGACAGGAAAATGGAGGCAGAAAGTGAGAAAGAGATAACTTGGGAGAAGCTGGAATCCACTGGTGGACTGCCAAGTACGGCAACCAGTCCCATGGAAAAAGCCTTCAACAGAAAACACTCACGTGCTGCAGGTGAAACAGGAAGGGTGTGTGTAATAAGACGCGGTAAAGCATCACTAGCATAACCTTGTGCATAGAAGTCCAGTAATACAGCACCTCTGAAAGCTTCATGGTCATGGGTGAAACTTTCATATAAAGTTCTCACTTGTAAACGGTGCAATTTTTTTTTTTTCCCTGCCTTATACACTTTGAAACTGCTGATGCTGTTTAACCAGCTTCTGCCCCTTAAAATATTACTCAATTTTTACATAAAATATTCATATTAAGCTTCTAGCACAGGTTTCTGCTCAAGGTCCTATTAAGCTCTCACGAGGAGCTGAGTCAACATGCCGTGCTCAACCTTTTAAACTCACTGTTTCTTTCAGGTTAGGTATAAACTGGAGAAAGCTAGAGGACACAGTTGCAATTTTCCATCCTCATTAATGAAAACATAACTGCAATTAAAAGATAATAAAAGAAATATGCATACATTGAGAAGTTTCCAAAATGCTGCTTACCTCCCCAACTATATTAAGCTCCAGCAAACAGAAGGTATAACTTCAACATGCTCTTATCTCCCTCTTACTCCCCTACACATTACCCAACATCTGTGCTAAATGAGATCACTCAACTATTGCCCACACCTTCTGCATAATTGATTGCTTTGACATTAAATGTTCATGGACAGCAGCACACACCAAATCATCTTTACAACTACAGAAATGTGATCTTCACGTCGCCAGGCTGCCAAAACTTCCACACAGTGGCAGTTTGGCTTACCTAAAGCGTGCTGGCTTTAAGCTGACTCCAGAACTTCATGGCCTTCAACGAACATTCTCTGAAGTTCTTTAGGGCCTTATTTCCCTCGAGGTAACAACATACAAGGACTTGCATGATTGAGATTCACTTCCTCGAACATAACCTCAGATATTACTGACATTTGGCTATCTCCACCTCCAGGCAAAACAGTCAGGAAGTTTACATGCAAATTTTTCAGTAAGTAAAGAAGCTGGGGAAAAATCCCAACTGCAACATGAGAAACATGTAGAGGATTACAGGTATCTTAGATATTCATTAAATTATACTTCCTGGATGTTAGGCTAATCATGAAAGTTAAAACAGTCTTACAGACTTTTTCAAGAGGTAGCAACTGAAATGTGTTTGGCTTTATGCTTCTTGAATGTGTTTGTATACTTGTGATAACACTATTGTAATGCTGAGCAAAGGAACACAGGCTCAAGTCTGGAGCACTTGGCTTGGATGTAGATGATAGCAAGCAAGTTTTAGTGACTGCAGAAGAAAGCACCTGACACTGCTCAGGTCACCTCAAACATCTACATCACCGCAAAGGCTGCTGCTGTTCATTTTTTTTCCTTTTAATTACTGAAATCAGTATATAGTTTTGTTTGATTATTATCCTAAATCAAAATCATTGTTAGTCAAACAGCAACCAATTCCACAGCAAGCTGGGTGCTGCCAGAAAAGCCACGTGCTGCTCAAGTGCTGAGTATCCCTCACTGAGCTGGATGCAAGCTCAAAACAGTTGCAGGCGTCACATCTGTAGCTCTATCACCGTATCACGCTCAACACTGCCAAAATAGGAGGCATGATGAAAGAACAGTGTACTATAAAAACAATAGTTTAAAATACAATTTGTCAAAATTTACAACTGGTGGAAGATTCAATAAAATGGCTTACCACAAGAGAGCATACTTGCATATATAAACTGCTCCTCACCTGCAAAATTCCAGCATGGGATTTTTTAAACGAGCTTTTATTTTTATTTTTTTTAAATTAAAAGATGCGCCTGACCTGTGTATCATCATTTAAACCAAGGACTTTATCAAAGTGAAAAGTCCAATTAGAATCAGTCCTCTCTGGATGTATGGGCTAACATATCCCACATCAGCTCAATAAAAACCCAAGGGTAGTCTCTGCTCTCCAGAACTGCAAAACTAATAAACAATTTCATTTAATTTGAAACAGACTACACTGAAATCCAGTTTACCTCAGAGTAACAGTCGAATGCATGCTTTTCTCCAAGGCACACGTGGAAAAAGCTAATGCACAGGAAGTGCACTGAAAAGGCTTGTGTTTGCAGAAGGAGGAGGAAGGTTGCCAATGGTATTTATAAAATTTGGAAATCATACATTGCAAAATCTCTTAGGAAATGCATTGAAAACACATTTCCATAACATCCTTTGAAGTAACTTTCTTAGCTCAATTAAGAATGGTTCCTAAAAACTGTTTTCTGTGTGTTTTTTTTTTTTTTTTTTTTTCT
>VXAV01010419.1:728634-750892 GCA_013399715.1 Alectura lathami
TTTTTTTTTTTTAATAAATACATTAGTTACGATAAATTGACATAACTTCCTCTGCCATCTAGTATTGTTGCCCGGTTGTTTCAATTACCATCCAACGTGAACAAATCTGCACATGAGGAAGAGAGTTCAGTATGCTGTAGGCGTGTCCTTCATCACTGAAAAGAAAATGCCTTTTCAATTACAATGATACATCTATTGCTGCACTTCACATAGAGCAGTGTTACTATATAAAACAATACTGAAAACATCTGCTCCACATTAGTTCAATCAGATACAGCTATTAAATCAAACTCCACACGTTTTTTTTCTTCAAGAAAAAAGGCAAAAAGTCTGTTAAGAAAACTAGTGACCATCTCGCCATATGACACAAAAGCACCCAAAAATTACAGTAATGGACAGGAACAGAACAGGAAACAGGTGCACTCTGCAGTTTTGTCTAACAGACTTACAGTTAAGTTAGACAACAACAATGGGTTTCTCCTCAGGTTAGACTTAATGCCTGCAGCCCTTAAATTCGTACTAACAATGAATTATACTCTGCTAATACTGCCAGACAGGGAAGCAACATTTCTAAAACTGTCTCCAAACACACTTCTCTTAGGTACTCTCGTAAACCCTGAAGCTTGCAGTAATGCTGACAAGCCAGGATCAGGATAGGTAGCCAGGATGCTGGGGCCAGGATCAGCTGGAGAAATAAGGCTCTCTTCCATAAAGAGAGATGGTTGTTCAAAAAGTGAATGAAAAAAGAGCTCTTAAAATCTTCATTAAAAACAACAACCAAAACCCCACATGGGGCACAGAGCACATGTCCCCCCAAAAAGACCTTAAGACATACGCTTGAGAGCTAGGGCAGGAGAAAAGACACATTAAACCCTTGCTCTGCAGCAACCAAGCTGGATCTGCCCATCACAAGAACATTTTTGAAGAGAAAACCTTATGCCAGGTGTTTCCCAAGGCATTTATGTCAATGCCTCAATGTCAAAGTCAATTCCTGACAGGTTTGGGGCCTCATTAAAACAAAAACCTAATCACCTCCAAACCCAGAAAATAGTTTCACTGAGCAATTTTGACCCGTTCTAATTAAGAGACGTATAACCCTCACATTTGCACACCAGTTTGGTGTTTATTTGAAAAACCTAAGTATTTAATAGATACCTTCACTTTTAATTACCACAAATGTCAAGAGCTTCCTGTACGGCAAGAAGAGCTCCCCAAATGTTTCAATGATTTTTGAGCTTGATCTGAAGTGGTTAACTTTCTGATTTCGTAATGAAAGCAGCCCTACAACGTTTCAAAAACTAACAGCCTCGATGCCTACATATTTTCACCCCAGCACACATCCCAGGGCGTTCACCGAGCACTAGTGCCTCTTCTTGCACTTGACATTTATTATACATGATTTTAAAGTGAGGAGTATTTAATTACAAATAAAAGATCCCTGCATTTGATATCTCTCAAGGAATTGCTAAGCATGAAATAAAATATGACGCGGGTGCCTCCTCTTTGACTTTGTCGTCTATATTTCTTCCTTTTGATAATTCTAATAAAATAGGCTGATTATCAAAGTCTAATTTAAGACTTAATGAAGCAGTAAAGGTTGCAGTGATGAAAAAGAAGCTGGAACAATAACAGTAAAAACAGCCATAGACTATGATGATCCAAGAAAAATTTTCTGGCCAATTAGATTTGATTGTGTTGAACAATGACAAACTACGGGAGTAATTAGAAATCACATACAGTATTAGCAAGTGACTAAATGCTGCTCCTGGTTAACTGCATTTTATGCTTCCTGAAGATTGCCATATCCTTCCAGTGCATGTGTTTTAAACAAGAATCAGATTAGATTTAGTAGTCTGAATTGTACTTCTTCCTCCTAATTTAGTTGTGGCCAAATTGATTCCTGAATTTTATCTTCCCACTGACTTTACTATGAAACACTCTATTAATGTTAATAGGATACTATGGAAACCTCATTCACATATAGTCTAACATGGATTGTCACACAAGAAATTGTCCTATGAAATACATTAATAAGGAAACGATAACTGAAGTCACGCACATACTTTTGTAATAAACATAAACACTTCTTGTATATATTTAAATAAAAATGTTCACGCAACTGATAAGGTCCACAGGTATTTATCCCCAAACTCAGTTACACAGCCAAGATTGTGCACCCTAGTTTAGCAGGCCCAGGCAGCAGCAAAGCAAAGCTGCTGACAGCTCTGAATAGCTGAAAGCCCAGCTGGTTTTGTGTTTTAAAATACACAAAAAAGGTTCTGAATCCACAAAAACACATTACAAAGAGGAAGTGCTTTATGGAGGTGTTCAAAACTGAGATTTATTCACAATGACTCAGCTGAACACTAGGGCAGGCAGTCTTTACGTGAAATCAAATACAGTCAACTTTAACATTTCACGAGTGCCTTTGTATTCACAATATCCTACAATACTGTACCAGTGAACACAACAAAAACGCGGAGACACAACGATACTTAACATAAATGCTCCCAGCCAATTTCCACAGTGCCTCAAATTGATAAATAAATGAAAATCTGACCACTAACAGCACAAGCAAATCCAAACACACTTTTCTGTTTTAACTCAGGACCCCCATTCTTACCATGCCTGTGAAAATTAAAGATGGGAGAAGGGAGAATTTTCACAAGGTATAAGCATGAGTTTGCAGCCTAATGGGCTGCCTGCATTCCAGCCTCCTCTGGGTGATGCAATACTCATGAAGAACTTCTCTTAACTCATACGCTCAGGTTTTCAGAGAGTTATTATGAGAAATATTTAACTCACAGGAGATCCTTCAGCAACGTTTCCATAGTATATTACTTGCTACAAACAGCATGCACCAGTCTGTACTGCTGCACCTGGCTACAAGTCAAACATTATGGATTTTTTTGCTGACTAGCCAGGAAGTCCCACGTCAGGATGTCTAACAGAAAGCCTGGCTGCAGCCACGATCTGCATGGCCAAGGTGTAATAAGCAGTGCTCACATACAGCAGATCTTGGTGTACTGACAGCTGCCTGACACAGTGATGTCCCAAGGTTAGCTCATCCTCTGCTTTGCTCTTTCTAATTTAAATCCAGAGAAAACACTTTGTGGCAAAAGGAGCAGCAAAACTGTATCTATTGCTCAGTTTGAGTCTTCAAGCTCAAATTGCTTAATGACTTAAAAATAGTTCTTTTTCAAGAGTATTTTTGCACAAGTACACTCATCACGTATACAATAACTTACCATGAAGCAAGAAAAATATGAAAAAAATAGCACTACAGCTAGAGCATTCTTCCATAACAACCGTGCAATGGCTGCTCCTTTGCACCCTGACACAGGTGCAGCAATTAAAGGCCAAACTTACCATAGTCCCTTTTACTTCAGAGATCAGAGATTTATCAGAGGGTAACAGAGACCCACTAGATTTAATGCGTGCTCAGTGAGCTCTCGGTTTCTCCTTTCTCACCTCAGTCTTGTCCCATACTGCACATTCATCCAGCAGAGGGCTGCTTTCCCCCTCTGTCCCCTGACTCATTATTTTGGCAAGACTACAATAATCGGGACAGGAGAAGACTCCCTTCGTGCAGATACATCTCTGCCTGAGGCTATGACCAAGTCCAATTTTATTCTGAAAACTTTAAAAGAATTAAAGAATAATGGGAATGTACTGAATCTAAACTATGGCTAACTACTACAGCAAACCTGCGGCTAAACACCACAGCAAAACTGTTTTTCCATGTCACTCCCAAAATAGCCATGCTAAATACTGCCACTTATTAAAAGAGAATTTGCTGGTTTTAATCACACAGAAATGCTAGAGACTGGCTGCACGATCTCACAGTAGGGCTGGCTGTTGCAAACCACTCATCTGTATTCGCAAGCTCTACTCTAACAAGAAACAGAATCAATTCTTTTTGCAAAAAAAAAAATACTGAAATTGAGCTTCTCTGATCAATGCAAAGTATCATCTTTTCTAGGCCTCCTCTCGATCTTCCCCCTGACACTGACAGGGTTTGAATTAAGGTCTCTGTGAATCCTGTTTGCCAGGGTACTTCTTTCTTAAATCTGAACACAGATGTCAGCAGGCACAGTTTTAGCAAGTTCTCACAAAATGCTAACGGTAGAACTGATCTGTTGCATTCTAGCAGCATTTTCTCAATTTGACCCATCTAATTATGACACTATGCTGTAGAAGGAACGAGCAGGTACCTTACTTTAACTAACCAACTTCAAATCAACTGCTTTTGTCCCAGTTCTAGCAGAATTTCACCAAATTTCTAAGTTCAAAATATCAAAACTTAAATCTACTCAGCTGGATTGCCTAGCGAACAGCAGAATAAAGCTAGCCTTTACCTCTTTCGAAGCATCAATAAGCAATAACTGCTTCATCCTTAAGAAGTTTCTCAACTGTTTCTGACCACAGCAGCCTTATTCCGTAAATCAGATCATTTAACTGCTGCATCTCTTGTTTCTGACTTCAAATATTAGTTCTACTGCCCTCCAATGCTACTACTTTCTGTAAACATTGGTCAAGTTTTTTAAAAATAAATACAACCATGTTCTATCGGTGCCACTCTGAATCTGTGATTACTAACAAGCATAAATCAGATTTTTTTCAAATCGTCTCTTGAAAGTACCTCTATACATCTGTTTGGTCAAATATTTAATAATTATTTAAGTTCAACACTTTCCAGTGTTGGAAAAATTGAAATTAGTCAAGTAAAAAATGGTTTTAAACTCAAGCACTGGAAATGCACATTTTGTGCACTTCATTTCATTTTATAGTCTCCAAGAACTACTACAATTTTTAATAAACTTGTATCTGGGATTTGAAGCCAAACACTTATGCTCAAAAGGCACAAATTTATTAACTAAAAGACATCCAAAGTGGCAATAAAATCTATTCCCCAGTGGTATAATTGCAAATGGGCTGTAAAAATTATATTTTATTAATCCAGCTGCAATTAAAGTGCAACAGCTGTGTCATTTGCATTGCAATGCCCCACTTTTGGGGAGATGACAAATATTGTTCATTATTCATTATATATTGCTGATCGGCAAACATTTTTCTTAGTCCAGTAGCAATGTCTCTTGGGCACAACTGCTTCTCTTTATGATTACAAGCTGAGTTCTCCTGGTATCATGGGGTTTGCAAATGCAAAGAGTCTTTCCTTCTTTCTTTCCTCTAAGATGTTCCACATTTCAAAGAGAATGATAAATTTCTGCTGAAGCCAACAAAAGTATATACCAACACATATAGACAAGTATCTGGCCAATAAGTTCTTAAAGTGTCACTGACAGTTGCTTATTTCTCTACAATTAATAAGCCACTATCACAGTCTCAATTTCTCTGTCGACATACCACTTTCATCCTGCCAAACACTGGAATGTGAGATGCAAAAAACAGTGGTTAAACTTTAACTAAGAAGAAAAATTTCAACTAAGAAAAAGAGATACTTATTAATTTTTACTATCAAAAATAATGAGTAATAAAACCATCTTTCTTTTCAAATGAAGTACTGCATGTAGCAGGTAAAATAATACCTACTCTAATTCTGACAGGTTTTCTAACCATACAGTAAACGTAGAAGAGAATCGTTGAGTTGAAAGCGACCTTCAGCAACCATGCAGTCCAACCACCTGAGCACTTCAGGACTGTCCAGGAGCTACAGCCTGTTCTGAGAGCGTTATCCAAATGTCTCCTGAACAGTCACAGGCCTGGGCACCCACCAGCTCGCTGGAAGCCTGCTCCAGCATCTGACCACCCTCGTAGTACAGGAGTTTTCCCTAGGTAAGAGCCCAGTCCCCACCTGAGATAAGTATCATGCTGAACTCTTCAGCTTTATGTTGTAGATCATAAAATTGCAGTTAGCTGATCAACCTTTTGCAAAACCTGTGGTAAGAGCACAAAAGCAACAAGAAACAAGTAATTTTGTTTTCATATTCAAGAAGTAGAATACAGAACCCCTCTTCTCCCCTTCTTCCCTCCAGTGTTAACTAGCCTTCAGGAGAAAGCAAGCACTGGTCCACAAAGCACACTGATGCCCACCAACCCCAAAGACTGCAGCAGAGACTAGGTATTTTCTGTATGAAGTTTACAGACTGATGGAAATAAAGAACAAATCTACCACACTATCATCAAAATAAAGATATTGAGGAATTTGGAATAAGGTCTCCTTACAAATAAAAAAAAATTCCCCTCTCTTTACACCTTCCTAGATTAGACAAAAAAAAAGCCAGCCCTGTAATTTCTCCCCTGCTTTTCCCTGCATTTTTGTTCGTTTTTGCGAATGGAGTCCCTGCAGCGCACCAACAACATGAGCTTTTCGCTCTTGCTTACATTGTCTCACACATCCCATGATGTTCACTGGTAAGTGGCAGAACAAACATGCTTTATAACAAGGCACACGGCAGGCTATGGTACACTGTCTTCTCCTTGCTACAGGCTTACTGAAGGAGTAAGACTTATCATCCCTTCCGGAATAAAAACACAGCCTAAGTAGCTGTAATAGCATTATTTGCTTACAAGGTATTAACAAACCTTACGTCTTTGTTGAATTATGTTTTCTAGGTAAATATTTCACGCTAACAGTTCTTACGCACCAGTACAGGGAATAGCTTCACAGTTGCCTCTAAGGTGGTGGGAATAAGCCCTGACTTGCAGATGCCAGGACTGATTTGTGAGCATACTTCCATCTCAAAAATTCCTGAATTTGAAGATCTATAGAAGTTTTATGTAGACCTGATCCAGGACCTTTTCTCCCCATGAAACATTTCTTGTTCTTTGCTGAAATTCTATAAAATCTATCAAAACGTCTACAAACACACGACAGTTTCTACTCAGCTTGCTGCTGTCTTCAAATCTCATGGATGCTATGGCATTTTCAGGCTCTGAAACGCACATTGTGAAGGTTTTCTGTTGACCCAAAGAAGCTTCACAGCATGGTACATCTGAAGAGCAAGAACCAGACCACGCAAGCTGCCTATTCACAAAGCTTCTGAAGGAAAGAGCAGGAGACAGCTGTCTGTCAAATCTGACTCAGGGATAAAAGGCAGAAGCAAGGAAAAAGCATTTAAGAAGCCAAGTAAATTTAAACAAAAAACAAGTAAACAAACAAACACGACAAAACCAGCAAAATACTGAATTTCAGCAATTCACTGAAATAAAAATATTCATCCAGGAATATCAGACGTATACACAGCACCAATATCAACATCATATATCAAGACTGCATTTACTACTTGCCACAAGCTCCAATTCCTTATAACATTACTTCTAAACATGACCCACTAAGAACAAATAGTCTCTTAACAGAAAGCAGTTGTTTCCCAGTAGAAAACTGGCAGATATTTTTAATAGAGAAGTATGACAGAGGTCATGGATTGCCACTTCCCGACCACAACGCTGAACTGAACTGACCTACTTGAAGGAATTTTTTCCCCTAGAATGTGGTATCCAACCCTAAACTGATTTCAATGCAGAGTGCAACAGAGTTTCATAAGCTTACTACGCAGAAGCCATTTAAACAGAAGCTGTGCACTCTGAACTTCGAACCATATTGGGAAAGTGAAAACTCATTTCTTGCTAACACTCCTTTCAGTGCATCTGTCCTCACTCTTGATTTTCCAAGAAGGAAAAAATCATTTTAAAATGGGAGCCATTTTGCTTGTGAAGCAGTGTATAGGTTACACAGACCCTGGGCCCTACAACCCACCTTAAAGAAGAAACAATGCACTCCTTGTGCGTTGTGATTGACGAAAAGCTGGCCATGAGGCAGCAGTGCTTCTGCAGCCGGGAAGGCCAATGGCATCCTGGGCTGCATCAAGAGAGGGGTGGCCAGCAGGGAGAGGGAAGTGATCGTCCCCCTCTACTCTGCCCTTGTAAGACCTCACCTGGAGTGCTGTGTCCAGGCCTGGGGTCCCCAGTACAGAGGGGATGTGGAGCTGTTGGAGCGGGTCCAGAGGAGGGCCACCAAAATACTCAGAGGGCTGGTGCACCTCTCCTATGAGGAAAGGTTGAGGGAGTTGGGATTGTTTAGCTTGGAAAAGAGAAGGCTCCGGGGAGACCTCATTGCAGCCTTCCAATACTTGAAAGGAGCTTACAGGCAGGAGGGGGACCGACTTTTTACACGGGTGGATAACGGTAGGACAAGGGGGAATGGGCTAAAACTGAAAGAGGGGAGGTTTAGGTTGGACATCAGGAAGAAATTCTTCCCTGAGAGAGTGGTGAGGTGCTGGCACAGGCTGCCCAGAGAAGCTGTGGATGCCCCATCCTGGATGTGTTCAGGGCCAGGCTGGATGGGTTCCTGGGCAGTTTGATGTAGTGAGCGAGTGGCTGGCAGCCCTGTCCACGGCAGGGGGGTTGGAACTAGATGATCTTTGAGGTCCCTTCCAACCCAAGCCATTCTATGATTCTATGATTCCTGTCTGTCTGGACTGCCTTCCAGTTCCCATGCCAAGTACAAGGCACAGCTTGTTGCTCCAGGCTCAGCTAAGGGCCCAGGCTACTCCCTTTCCAAAACTGTTTGCTAGGCAGAACTTTCATTTTCACTGTATAAAGTTTAGCATTGCCTTGGTTGCTGCTCAGCAAAATATTTTCAGAGGACCTGAAGCATTACAGTCACTTTCCATTAAGTGAAACATTTGAAAACTTCAGATAAACTCAGGAAATAAAAATCCATAGAGCCTAAACATAAGAAAACCCAGTAGGCTCTCACACATTAGAGCAGTGTGGGTTCCTGAATTCAGCTCTCAAAGAACCCAAATACAACAGTAATGATCTTGGCATAGGGCATTTCCTGCAGATTAATGACCAGGAGGGAGGAGTTGATGGCCCACACATAGCCAAGGGCCATTAACCCCAGCCAGTCATTAATCCCCAGGAAATGCCCTGTGCCAAGAGCATTTTCTTATTTCAAAATAAAAAGCTGCAGAGACTACTGAGGATTTTTTTTTTTTTTTTAATGGAAGATGCTATTCAACTGCTGTCTCCAGGGTACACCACCTCTGTAAGTTACCTTGCTATATCTGTGAGAGCATGGGAGTACAGCAGGCTGGACACAGCTCACGATCCAGGCTGAAAACACTGCGCAGTAGCCGTGGCTGTCAGCAATTAAGGGATGGCTGCAGCCCTCTCTCTTGCTCAGAAAGCTGAGGAAGTGTTACTTAACTTCACTGTATCGTTAGCAAGGCCATTGCTGTGAGCTGCACTTAATGCAAACTGTGCTGCTGGGCACGTTCTCAGTAAGGAGAGACTGACAGGTCTCATGCAGGCAGCAAGCCTGCGTGCTGCTCTGCAGCTGGCAGTGCCAGGGACTTTATGGAGTGCTTCATGGACAAAAGATAGCAAGAAGCATGATGATAACTATCCACGTCACTTACACCTGTTGACAACTCATGGTTTCCAAAATTCACCATACCGAAATAATCTAGAACAACATGCCATTCGTGCAGATGATTTCCTAGAAGTGATCAGTCTACAGCAAGCAGGTATGATGTAGCACAGACATCAAATAGAATAGTAATCCCATGTTTACAAACTGACCTGTTACAATAAAGCAACTTTCACCTTCTGTTAATAGACAACTTGGGTGCTTCCCTATGGCATTTCCCCAGTGCAGGGGACAGAAGGCAGGGCTGGTGTCCCACTGGGGCTCGGGATTGACACCTACGTGGACCTCCTGCCACCCTCGTGTACCTTGGGCTCACTCACACAGGATCCTTGATGATGACCACTTTGAAGGTAGGAGACTTGCATGCAGAAGGGGATTTCTCAAAGGGCATTATATATATATATATGAAATGTTGAACCTTCTCAACATGCTCAAATTCATCCAGCCTACCACAAAACTGCCTGCCAGAGTACCACCAAATTCCCCCAGATACATGCTTTTGGAAACCCTTTTATAACAATTACAATATATGGTTACTGGGAGGAGAAGTGTTATCTTTAAATTTAGCACATCTCCAGGTTATGACTGCACACAGGCGAGCTTAATTTTGTTGGTCTAGAATCAGGCAATTAAAGCTTCTTGGTAACAGAATAATCACTGCTTAAAATATCAACACATCACCAGGTTAAGAGATTTCTGTTTTCTAATGAACATCCTTAGAAATTAGAGGAGATCTTGTAAGAAGAAGAAAAAAAAAAAAAACTAAAAGTTATTCTGAGCAATTAAACTCCACAAAAATTCATTAGCATCCTGTTTGTAAGTTGTCTCATCTTTGGCTGAACTCCTCACGTACTCCTAAATAAGCAAACAGCTCTTGTTTCTCAGTGCGCATTTTCTTTCTCCTCTGCATCGGTCATTACAAGTCTACCTCCCAACTTCACACCTGTGAAAGACACTCGATACTTCTAGTTTTAAGCTAAGCTCACTGCATGGAGCATCTCTCCCACACAATCTCTTCCTCATGCTCCATGAAGTGCTTTTTCCCCAAGATGAGGCAATACGAATTTGGATTTTTCCGTTCTAGGGAAGAACTTGCACATGTTTTTATTTAGCAGTAAACAGTTGTGTGCAGTTATTGCTCTTGCAGTCCCTAATCTTACAGCAGGCTAATAAGCATCCTCCCTCCATACAGAGCTTTGAAGCAGCAGGCTCTCATCAACAAGACTATGTGAGCAAAGGTGAATGATCCTAGCGCTCTTTAAACAAGTACTTGCTGTCCTCTGGTTATATATAATTTACTGGGAATAAAAATAATTCATGAAAACAATTCAGGAGGGACTGAATAAAACCAGCAATGCTTTTCAGGAAATTGTTGTCAGCTCTTCTAGCCTGTTATTAGCTTGATACACTTATTCCCACAAGGAAAAGCAGAGTTGAAGGTTTTTCTGCAATAATAAGGACAGTAATACATCAGAAACCACACTGCACTACCAGAGGGCAGATTATCAACTTTGTTTCCACTGAGTGGAGCATAGGAGCAGAAACCCAAACACAGAACTAATTCACCCATTTGTCCAAAGACATCCGAATGTCAGACAAAGCTGCACACACACTCCATAAAATGCAGCTTTTGGCCTCGTGTCCAAGCCTCCTACAGATGAACCTAATTGGGAAAAGCACTACCAAAGGCATCTCTACAGAAGAGTGCCATAACAGCCGTGTTCCTCAGAACAGATGTCCTAGTAACCAGACCTCACTCTGAAAATATGCATCTGCTGCAACACAACTGCCATGGTGACAACCCTTTCCTGCAACAGGCTGGAAAAAGGGTAAACAAGGGGGAAAAGCCTGGTTGGGGTCTGGATTTCCAGGTTCACCTCACCACACAGCGAACGTACCTGCAGCACCTATTGTGTAGCATTGGGCATCAACAGCAGCACCAAGGTGTGGCAAAGAACTAATATCTGCTCAAAGAGTTCACCAGCCCAAAGTCAGTGGATCTGTACAGACAGCCTGTCTGGGGAAAGGCACAGAAACATTGGCTATTACAAATGAACTCTAATAGAGTAGAGGGAAAAAATCTGTACAGTTACTCTGATACGAACCTAGCAAAACTGCAGATTTCGGCAAGCAGCATTGCTACAAGAGCTATCCTACAAAACAATCATGATTCTTGCCCACCGAAATACTGTGCAACAGATTCTATGCTCTGCTTTGCAAATTAGATCCCACTTTTTTTTTTTTTTTTTTTCATATTACATTACTCTAGTATAATGCCACAGAGTTTCAGACTCATCTCTTTGGCAAATTAACCATAGGAGTTCAGAAAATTTATTAAAACTTTGTGATGCTTATCTAACCTCAAAAGGTCTCCCAGGATCAGAAAGCAAGCCTGCAAGAATTACTAACATATCAAACACACTGTTTGTTAACACCCAGTATTTAGATAGAATAGACTAAAATACTGAACTGTGTTTATACTTGAAATTGAAACCTTAGCATTAAGTTAAATATATCAACATATGTATTGCAATAGAGACAAGCGTTGTACAATAAGTAGTCACTATTTAGCATGGAGTTTTTCCCCTGGCTTTTTTTTTCCCCCCATCAGCAATCATATCCCTCATTAGAAATATCTCCTTTCACAGAAAATATCATGGTCCCAAGTAAGAACAGTTATTACCTTGATCCAGTAATTTAACCTCCCCCTCAATGTGTATCTGTGAACCTTTAATTCTCTCAGCCCAACGTATTGAATTTTCTGGGTTAAAATTAGAGACCACATCAATAAGCTCAATGGTTGACAGAACAGCATACAGAGCAAAGTTTAAATATTTATTCTTTTCGTGAAATCTTTGAACATTACCAAAAAATCTTTTGACTAGAAAAACAATTCTCTCTCTGCTAACTGCAGTATCTTTAACTGCTGATGTCCGCTTGTAATGCAGCATTCCAAGGTGCGTCTGAGTTACTTTAAAAATAAGTGAAAACCTTTTAAAATGTGCTCAAGAATTTAGAAGCACAAAGTCCTGATTAAATTTGCCAAGAATCATACATCCAAGTCCTTCTTGAAGCTCCTCTGATAGGAGGAAGAAAAAATAAGTAGAACCCTCACGGTTCTGAAAGAGTTTAGGGTCTGCTTTGACCTCTCTGCTAGCTGCACTGACCCTCAGATTTGGCAAAGGTTACTTCGTTCCTGCTGCTGTTAGTTGGCAAGAGTGCTTAAGGACAAGAAAAAGCAAGGCCCACACGTGAGTTGCACGCTCTTTGTGTGCAGGTTTTCTATCCACACATCTTGCCCATTTTACTTCAGTTTTGAGTTGTGGCAGCAGTGGAGGATTTTTTGTGCTTAAAAAAAAAGTCATTGTACATCTTACCTAAGAAAGAAGAAAGCTGAATCTCCCTTATACTTCTGAAGAGGCTTTATAGAATTAGACGAGCTTTCCAAAGAAGGATTTTTTCCTAAATATTGTTCCCCTATACCAGTAACCAGTCTGAAGTCCAGAGCTAACCAGTTTAACAAGGATCACTACGGTTTACAGAACTGACCATTCTCAAAACTAGCAATGAAGACACATACACTCAAATAAAAAAAAAAAAACCCTCCATATAGCTGCTATAAAGGCAAATTGCACTGCTCGCAGCTTTTACTTTGAAGGTCAAAGATTCTCTGAGTCAGAGAAATTGCTCTTCAAAAGGTGAGAATAACAGTTTCTGTATACAGGAGCGTTCTGCCCAGCTATTTTGTGCAGGAAGGACCAATGACAGCCTTTTTCATTCTTAGCTGGGAACTGCAGGCCAAATGTCATGCTAAGATAATAACGGGCTGATTTCGGAATATTGAGAAGCAGCTTGGAAGTGAAAAAACAACTTCCACAAAATGAAGAAATGGCAGCACTTCTGCACAACTGCAGCCTGAGATTATATAGGGGAGTGATCAAATTAGTTTCAGTATCTTTGTTCCTCTAATTTATCAATCTGCAATTACTGTCATTGTCATAACGATTTGTATCACTTGTAATTTACCAAATTAAAAAAAAAGAGGCAGATGCTAAAGCTCAAATTACGTAACTACAAATAAGAACATGACTGATATTACGTGTGCCCCATTATCCATGGCCCTTAAAGTGGACAGTTTCTCTTCATCTGCACAGAGGCAGAATTCCACATCCCTATTTTTTCTGTAAACAATAATAAACATGCAAAAAAGCTCCCACCTACAGAAAGTGCTCCACTGTGCCAACATTAGTAGTGCTTAGTTTCAGATTTTTTTGAAAGCTACTCAAGAAAATCAGTTGTATACTAAGTCAAACTCAATAGCAAAAAAATATATAACTCAAAATTTAAAAAATTAAAAAAAAAAAAAAAAATCAGGACTAGGCTGACCTGTACATTTCCACTAAGCATACTGCTTTCTCGGAGCAATCTTCCTTACAATGTGGAACTTGCAATTTTTACATCTCCTTCGGGCCTGTGGCTCTCAGGAATGGCTGCTGACACCAGACACCCCTAGAGCTAGGTGCATGTGGTTGGCTGGAACCATGCAAACCTTATAAGTCTGCTCCTCAGTGTTTTTCATCCATATCAACACTGCCACCTTCCACTTCACTAAAGAACGTGCATCTCTTAGTTGCTTAAGATCCTCCATTTTGCACCTACTCACTTTGCTTTACTTAAATAACCGAATGCAGACTTGAGCTCTCCTTGTTGTTATACCATTGCTGACATCCAGAGCACAAAATCTTGGTTGCCTTTTCTCCTTCCACCCTTGCTGTAAAAAGAAGCCCAGCTCAAAGATTGTTTTGCCTCTCAGTCTCACCCTGATTATTCAACACAGAAAAATTCTGGACCCGCTCACTCATTGTTTACATCTTACAGTTCTCTAAAAATATTGGAGCTGTTCTCTTCCTCCCTCCACCCACAATCAGATGGGAGTAATTGCAATTTACCTCATTCATCTCAGTATCAGGATGACTCATTTGTGAACATAATTTTTCTCCAAAACAGACTATGCAGAAGAGGAATACTGTTCTCCCAGTACTACTTTTAAACAGAGTCTGAGAAAGGACGGAAGGACTTGCCTACGGTCACAAGATTACAGTGCGTTGTGTTTTTCATCATTCTCAGCTGGTCCTTCCAAATTTGTCTTCTTTAAATGTCTGCCTCCAACCCCAATTCAATTTAGAAGTGACTCCATCCAACCAAATTGAAATGTAGATTTTGGAAGTTGATAAGCATTCATCAGCATTCTTGGTTTGATTCTTTGTAAATACATGGGTACTTCCACATCTTAATTCTTTTTTTCACACTGCAGAGCAAACCACCACAGATTTCTCTTTGGGATATTATCACCACATATCCATTTGGCCCCATTTTTTCCATAAATAAGCAGTTAAAGAAACTTGAAGGAAAACATCACTGACTTTATTTACTTTCTTCTTTATTGTGCAGCAGCCAGAGATACCTGTTTGTACTGTTCCTGAGAGCTGTTAATGCTAAAAGGTAATCTAATTGAGCCAGAGCCTTCAGCACACGAAGCAGATGTAATGAAAAGATGGTGAACTTCCTTAAAAACATTCATGCCATTAAGTCCCACTTGCTAGAATACCTTGAGGCCAAGTCACACTGCAGACATCTTCACAATTAGCTCAGGAATTCAAGACTCATTCACCAAGGCATCAAATTCTCCTTTGTCCATCTGTAAACCAATGACTGTGTCCACTTATAAAACCTTTTTATGTTGCTTTCACTTCTAATGCTTTAAAAAAAAGAAAATAAAAACTGTGCTGAAGACATGAACTGACGAGTACTGTGCTCTCAGAGAAAAGAGCTGAACCTGTGCGGTTATTACACTACAGATTAGCACCTGGATGTTCAGCGCAGGAAGGAAGTTTTTTTAAATGGTAGCAAGCACAAAAGGGCATAAGGGAAAAAGGTCTTTTTGCTTCACTGTAAGCTTTCCAACCTTCTGTTTCAGCCAGCTGCATTGCTCAGCTTGGGTGCTGAAGTTCTGTTTTTAGAAAAAAAATCTCAAGAAAAAGATGAAAGTTGGGACTTCTATTGTTCTGTTTTAGCTGATAACTAGGCATGGAGCCCTATATTCCTATTTCTTCTACTAGCCTTTTCATCTATTTGTGTATGCCTCTGTACTGCCCTCTCTTAAGACAAGGAAACACTCCTAAAAACTTTAACTATGTCAGAGCAACTTCTGCAATTTATCTTTAAATAGATTTCAATAGCTGTTTTCCCATCTGAATAGAAGCTTGCTTAGCTATTTTGCAGTCAGCCCAAAGAATCAAGCTTCCATCTCAGCTTGCAAAAGAATTGATAAGCACATAAGGATAGTTCATCTCAAAACCAGAAAAGCTTCAAGAGTCATTTAACACCAATTTACCACTTTTAAAATGCATGTTTTAATGATCTGCTGCTTGTGTAGGAAGCCCATCTATAGATGGAAGTGGAAATTCATGTCAAACATCAAGTCCTTCTGGTTTCCAGGACTTAAAGAACAAACAGACTTTTAAGTTACTACTCTTTATCCCTAGTTGCTGGCTTTTATTTTAATGGAAGTTTGGGATTCCTGCTTTCAGGGAACTAATCAACAGAAAGCAAAACTTCAGGTACGTAAGTTAAGCAGACTCTAACCTCTTCCCTCTAGCTGAGGCAAAAAGTCAGCAGTACTCCTCAGGGAAAAGGATATTAGTCTACCCCTCAGTTTCAGCAAGCCTAGAAAAGAAAAAAAAAAAAACGAGATTTAGGAGAGCTGGGAAAGCAGTGACAGGAAAGATTAGCAAGCAGTGGCAACACTGAGAAAAATAACACAGCAGACATAGACAGCTGATGCAAGTCAGTATTTCTTTCACAAAGTAACAGGAGCCTCCCATCAACTTCTGATTTTAGGCTAACTAACAAATATTTATACTGCTCAGTTCAATTTTTATCTTTCCGTTCCTGAAATTATATGCTTGTCTGACACATTACAAGTTTTCCTGCCTGGCTTTTTCTGTAGATCAAATAAGTTTTAGAACATCAAAAAGAGGCATCTCACAGCACTGTCCCTTTTTGGGGAAGCTACCAACAGTACCTTACTATTTGGGATCAGTACCAGCAGTATGTTACCATTTGGGAAATAACCCACTGAAATCACCAGCACACATCACTTTCAAGCGGTGTAAAAACACTGCAGCTAAATCCTCAAACCAAACAAAGCAGAGCAACGCTTTCTACATGCACTTAGTATAAAGCATCCGTAAGTGCCACTCCAAGGAAGGTGCTGTTAACTACACTGTACTTTATTTATAGATTTACGTATTACAGTTATAGCTTTTGTGATGTTAAGGACTGCAAGAAGGGATGGATTAGTGATGAAGCTGATTAAGAAAAATTAAACAGTAGATGGCCATCACCAGAACATCTCAGCTTTAGCCGAAGTGAAAAAAAGATCTGCATATTAAACCATGACTGAAGGAGGCCCCTAAATTTTGTAGGAATGGAGAACAGGTTGCCATAGATGGCTACGCATTTTTTCAACTATTTCTAAGGACTAGCAACATCCTTGTGCATCCCCTCTTTCTTTCTGCCCAGCACAAATCATATTTGTTTTTAAGCTCTCCTTTTCTCTAAGAAGAAATCAATGTTTCCTACTCTGTAAAACAGACCAACTTTTAATCAAGCCTTATCAGCTTATGCTTTCTTCAATACCAACCTTTTAAAAAACAAACTAACAAACAAACAGCAACAAAAAAAAAACAACTCCTAAATCATGGTTCTTTGAAATGCTTGAGGAAAAAAACAGCGGCATACACCATTCCTTAAACTGTAGCCCAGCCAACAGCCTCCCTTAACAAATGCACACAGGATGACACGAAGAGCCACTACAATGCAGCTGGGCGCTACGACCTCTGGAGCTGCCACATGGCAGCCCAGAACCAGCTAATGAGAAAAAGCTCTGCTATAGGAAAATGTTCAGCCACTGTTACAGTGAGCAGAGCTTGAAGAAACTGTATAACTTATCACCTTTACATGCTTCCCCAGCCAAGACTGTAGAGCTTCTGTCAATTTACGTTGACGGTCAAACTTTTAAAACATGTTACTGAAGTGTTTATACATTTTTATTTCTTACAGTCTCCTATATGTGAGTCTCCTCAATTTTTTTTTCCTGGCAATTAAGCCCAGCTGATCACAGCTCTGCTTTTGTTACAGCCTTCCTATCAAGTGCTAGTAATCCTATTCTGTTAATACTTAGCTATGAATTCACACTACAAAATTATTTCGGCATGAATCACACCTCAGCGCTATGTGTAAACATCCCTGATGTTTCACGTTTGCATTCTGTGCTTACGACTCTTAAGCTGCTGAGCATACGGTTTTAGACAGGATTAGAGACAGATAAAGTGTAGATAGCTGCAGCCTGTTTCTAGCTTACACCAGTATTGGTTAGCAGTAGCTAAGAAAAATAAGTATCAGGTTTTAGCTAGGAAGGAGCATGCTTCTGTTAGAGAATCAAAACATCGTTGCCGGCATCTCGAAAGGACCCCCATCCCACCCACCAGCCCCCGCGAGGTTGTTTGTGCACACACAGCTAGCACACTACTACAAGTAACGCAAAATTGGGAGTTTGGAAGAGCTTCTCCAGGACCAAAGCCAAAGCAAACATGGCTGTATTTCTGCATTTTCTTTCCCTGTGTACAAACAAAAAAACACTTGAAGTTAGTGATTAGCTATAGCAGCACAGACAGTTACAGCCTCAGCAGCGTGAGCAAAAGGAGGAGAGTGTTCTTAACATGCATTGCACGGTACGTGAAGAGAGGTTCAGAAGAAAAATGTTTACAATTAACGATGGGCATGGTCCAAGCAGGCCATGATGTTCAACCCAGGTAGCAGCATTCAGCTGTTTAGACTTCAAAACACACACAGGTTTCTCCTGGTAGCCCTGCTGACCTCAGTGGCTACACCTGGCTGTCCCAAGGGCTCCATCACCACTCAGTTCCAGTCCTGTCCCCTAAGGCCCAGTCAAGCACATCTGGATTTTATTTATTTATTTATTACAGCCCTGGGCAAGAAGCAGAGTGAAAGCAGAGAGCCATGGAACTGCTCACAGTCTAGAAGCCCAACAATGTTGCACTGCTGAAGTTTCCAAAAAATTAGCACAATTGCAACTTCACAATGCACAACCACAAACTCTGTAATGCAAAAGCTACCAGCTGTTTTGATGACCACACAAAGTAATACTCATTAAATGAGCAGGCATTACCCAAAGTCCTCATCACCCCTGTGAACAGGTGGCAGCAGGTAACAATCTCGGTGATCCGATTCAGCTCAGTTACTTTTTTATTCCCCTTAAGGCTTCTCAGCAGCAGATCAGCAATGTTTGAGAGACGGGACACACAATTTCCAGAACACTGCACTTTGAATGTGTCCTGAAATGACTAACTGCATGGAAGTTTAGAAAATGAAAAATATCAAGCTGGCCTCATAGATCCATAATTGAATGCCCCACGATGGCACAAGTTGGGCAAGTCAGCCATAAATTTTTACACCTTAAGCTTTCAAGCAGGAGAATGTAGGCTTGGGAGATATTTCTGGTTCCAGCTATCTATCACGCAGCTAAAATTTGCATTAGTTAGCATGTCTAACGCCAGACAAGATTCAGTCCAGTGGGACAATAAATTGATGCTACTCTAAAACTTTGAGGCAAGCACAGAATCAACATTATATCATACACAGTACCAAACACTTTCCTTGCTAAATCCAGAGCTTTCAACACTCCCATCAGCTACCACAATGAGCACATAATGAGCTGTCAGAGCACACAGAACAGCAGCCCTGGGGTGCAAAATAAAAATGTTACATTAATCTACAACCAAAGATTTATGAAAATCAATGTCATAGTGTCACTGCAAAATGTCTTCTTCATTTCTCCCCTCCCTGTTCCTGTATCCTCAGATGCCACATTAAATTCTTTACAGATTTTTTTTCCCTTTAATTTCCCCACTGCCCAGTTTTCAGGTGAAGTACACTGTACCTTACTGTACTTCTCAGTACTCTTCATGTCAAGAGTTTTGCCTGGCCATGTGTCACCTTATATGAACAATCAGAAAGAATCTACTTCTACGGATGATACTAATGACCAGTGAAACAGTATTTCAATATTGATTTTCCTGACAAGCCTAATTAACAGTGTCCTATTAAGAGATAAGGCCAAATGGATCACCTTTAGGATAGCATTTATTTACAATGTTATCCACATAGGATAGGTTGCCTACAAATCTGCAGGCCAATGACACTCTTTTTTTTAACTCAGATTATTACATAAACACCTGTGTCTAAAAGATAAAAAATAATTCACTCTACCTACTTTATAAGCTTCTACCTTCTATTGCACAGCGTTTTTGTTACATATATTTGCTTACCCAGATATGAATAACACATACTGATATAAGGATGTCTGAAATTCTGAATTATTTTTGTAACAGAAAGTGAGAACTAGGAAATTTCATAAAATGTTACTGGTGGTTTTTGGTGCCTGGATATTACAAGCTGACAGTCTAAAAATTTAAGTCAATGAAATGACTTAATGCTTACCTGAGGTACAAATGGTTTGGGTCTTCCCTCTACCCCAATGGGCTCCATTTGCATAAGCACAGAGGACTGCGCCCACAGAAGCTTGGAAAGTTTCACACCCAGCCTCATCCCAAATCCACGGACCACCTGGGCCCCACTGCAGAAGATGCTGAATGACATCCTCTCGTGTTTACATGTTCTATTCATGGGGGACTTAGAGTTATGGACACGCTGATTCCAGGTCGTTCACTAATTTAGATCATATCCAAGCTAACTGGAGAGAAGTCACTGAACTCCAGTAAGCTCACTATTACAGCTATAAGGAGAGGGGTGGCACGCCACCAAGACACACACTACAGTTTTGCCCCTTTACACTAGAAAATCTTCCAGCTGTTGTCACTTTTCAGTCTGCTATCTTTATGTATAATGGCACAGAAAAGAGACAAGACTAGTACCAGAAACAGTCCTGTTACATGCAACAATGTAGCTTTTAAAATGGCTTCTTTTTAGACCACCAAAACTTAGTCTTTTGTCTTTTTTTTTTTTTTTTAGTCTTTTTTTCTTAGTCTTAGTCTTTTTTTTTTTCCTTCACTGTGAAGCAGGCTACTACATCAAAGAGACAGTTAGCATCAAAATTAGTATAGAAAAACTAATTTAAACAGAAAACTGACAAAGAGGTTTAGGTAGCAATGGATTACATTTCATTTGTTTCTTCTGAAAGGAGATGGCGAGACCTTAAATAAAAGAATATATACAGCAAGTGGTTTATGGCAGCAGCGATCAGCCTTTTGGTCTAATGCTCTGCTGAGAATCAGAAATGTTAGAAGCTCAGACATGAACTGCTCTAAAAGAAAAAGCTTTGCCCCACAGGGCTATAAGCTCCCATTTTACTCTACTATGTTTTTGTTTGTTTGTTTGTTTGTTTTGTTTGTTTCTTTGTTTGAATCTTGAAGGACAGCATAACAATGGATTAACACTCACAATTGTTAAAAAACAAAAACACTGCAATAATTTTATAAACGCTAAAAATATTGCAAGAGCCAAAGTCTTTTTTATAGCACATCCACCCTTTCGCAGAAACGACGACAGTGACGGGTCAAGCAGGGCATGGGGCCTGTCATTCCCACTGCACTTACCATCACTGCCAGAGTCCTACCAGCGCTAACACTCCGGGGTACAAGTGAGGCTCTGCTCTTCTGACACACAGCTTGTGACATTTATTGACCAAAGCTGAGCAAGTCAGAAAATATGAAAAAACTTTAGAAGTTAAGTCTTACAGGCTCTGAAGTAAAAGAAAGGAAGAGGCAGAGGCAAACTGCATGCTCTACAAAAGCATCTGGCATTCGGAGTATATAAATGGTTTAAGGCACTTAGGGGTCAACTTCACATCAATAAATAAACACAGAGCAGGGGGTAACCTTTAGATACCATGATGCACTTACTTAACAGTGGCAAACTACTGTGAAGAGACTATGCTTCTGTTTAGATACATTATGTATAAATATTCATTAATACATAAACACATTGATAGAGTACTAATATGTATGAAGATAGACACGTGATAAGATTTTTAGATAGAGTCTTACTGTCCTCTTTTTTTGGTCACTAAGACATGCAAAATCATTTACTTCTCCCTCCACCACTCTTCAAATCACAGAAGTTCTGAAAATATAAGGTTATCAAAAAATAAATATAAATATTTTATTACGGCTAGACAGAAAGCTAATCATAAACAGGAACGGAATTTAAAGGATCAATTGCTACGGACTTTCTGGTTCAGGCTAGTCATTAATCAGAAGAATAAGCACACTGTCATATTCATAGGATTCTAACAGAGATCAAAATAAAAAAGGGTGTGTAAGGGTCTCTGATTAATTACACTCTTCTCTAACTGACAGTTGCTCCAATATAAAATCTGATGCCTTTTGACGTAGCCATTCATCAGCATGATAGCTCTTTCACTCCCATCTTTTACATAGTTCCTCAAGTAAAATGAATATTATGCCTTTAATTTAAATAATTATCCTCCAATGAACTGCAAAGAAGCAGAGTGTTGCACAGTGCCTTCAGTACACTTACAACACACGTAAAGGTCCCTTAAGAGACAAATAGAACAGATCATCAAAGCAGTTTCTCTTCAAAGGAGCAGTATACGTCCATTCACCTCCAGCTACACATACACAGTCGCTCAACAGGGCTACTGGGGAATCTCCGGGTGAGGATCCTCAGAAGGAACAAGTTGCACCCGTTGTTTCTGACCAGTAAATGGACCCTTAATAGAGGGGAGAGGGTTGATGT
>VXAV01010419.1:773298-797493 GCA_013399715.1 Alectura lathami
TTCTATTTCATTTTTCATTTCAAGTTTTCCTTCCCTCTCTTTGTTTACAGTAACAGTAATAATCAATTATAGAAACAACAACACTTGAACTGTCTGGTTTATTCAGTGAAATTATGTTATTGGTTTTCACACTGCCAGAACTCATCTTCTCTCTTTGTACTGGATTCAGATCTCAGATTGTATTCTAATACAAATAGAGAAGGAAAAAAAAAAAAAGCAAGGTTGGGCAGTCCAATGTGGATAACAGAACATTAGAGATCACCTTATAGATCCCTGCACATAAATAAAGGAGAGTCTGTTCAAAGTACAAATTACAGGTATTCTTTGATAATTTCTGTTAATAAAGTTTGATTTTTAGTTAAAAGAAAAAACTTCCCTGAAAGTTAACAGGTACTTTAAACTGTTATGAATCTGAACTGTTTTAAACTCTTACGTGAATACGACTGACATTTGTAATCTTCCATCTAAAGATCAAAGCGGACACGTTAAAAATACACAAGTATCTAGCAAATATCCACATACTACTGCAAAGAAATTGTTGCTGCATAGAGCCAATCAGGCTACTTTACAATCCCAAATGAATAAGAAATAAAAAATAAATCCATATACTGGGCAGGTAAAACCGTAAACTGATTTCGTTTTCCCTTACAGTCTGATTTCCTTCCTTTATTCCCTCAGAGTTCCAGGAGTACATAAATGACAGCAATGTTAATTTCTCCAGTTTATTGTTTAAAAAAAAAAAAAAATCTGTTATTACCAAGAGTGATAAACTTCAATAACTTTTTAAAATATGTCTTAGAGAGAAAAACAACATGCACTGAAATGGAGACTTGTTGCTGTCTGGCAGATGGCAGAATGTGTGAAACTCTGTTGAACAATCCCCTCAGAAATATTCAAACAAAATGTTACAAAACAATTCCTACTATACAGCATGAATTTACTTTTTAAAGTTAAAAGAAATTAGCAGACTCTTCTTATTACTATTTGCAGGTTACATTTGTTACACAATTGCACTTCACTACGCTAGACACTTCAGAAAATGCAAGGAGGACCAAAAATTACTATTAAGAGTAGCACAATGTTTGTCACTAAAGACCTTTAACTCCTATTTGAAGGATCATGAGCAGTTCTATATACACTAATGAGGTTCTTTTTCACAACAGTTTTAGTAAAACACTCCATATATTTTTGAATGCTATTACAAAACTGAAGTTCAAGCAGAAAATAAGCCTTTAAAAGAAAAAAAAAGCTCCAGAGTGACAGTAGTTTAGACACTTCACTGCATCTAAATTATCTCAAGTATTTCTTATAATGGAATTCCAACAGATATCCATTCGTATGCTAATACTTTTGCGTTTAAAGGGTTTATTGATAATACTCATTAGGTTCATTTACCCAGCCAGCAAATACACAAAACGGCTTATCTTCAATATGCTTACAAGCAGCAATATGTACTCTAGTAACTATACAGCACAGACCGAGAGAGAAAGGAAATTATAAATAAAAATTGAGGGAAAGAACACCATCTACTTGGAATTATATATACTTTAGAAACAAATAAAACAGCAGCTATATATATTTTATATGGATAATACTGCTGCATGCAACACTTGCCAAGTAATTGCCATAAATCACAAATATTTCTATGAAAGAAAACCATTATGTTAGCTGAATACTCAAGTGTGGTTTGTGTTATGTAACTTTGGTACACACTCACCAGGCAAACATTTCTCATGTTTCTAAGCTCTGAAAAGGCAACATTATTTAACTGGTACACAAATGTTAACAAGAGGTCATAAAATCCAGGGAGCTTACCCTGGGTCAACAGAAAGAAGCCCAGAACCAAAGTTATTTCCAATGTCCAGACAAGAAATCTGAAAAAGAGAATAGAATAACAAAGGGTTTGTGACAAAGCTGACACACAGTACTCTGAACGAAGCAAAATCAATTGTGACATTTTTCATTTATTTGTAAATGCCTCTTTGGCAGTATGCTCACTCAAAACGACAGCTGACTCTTATAGAATAGGGGAGGTGATGGTAAAATAGAGGAATCCTGACAGTTGCTTTAATGAGATTCTGCATTAGGACCACTCTAACACTTTCCTTCAACAAGGAGTATGCCCTTCACTTTCAATCTTCTATTCCCCAATTTGGAAAGCAGTAACACTGAAAAACTCCACTCAGCCTCCTCTAATCAGCATCACAGCTCTTCTTCCTGCCGTCTTCACTGTCTCACTAACGTTTGTGTAGGGAAGCCCTCTCACAATTTTAACTACAAGATAAGTAGCATAGCGCAAAACTAAACTTCAACTTCAGACTTTAATGAAAGATAGTAGTAGAGTGTGTGGAAGTGGGGGAACAAGACTCTTGAGACAGACCTTATTTGATGGCAAAATTGATATTGAGAGACAGCAAGCCCACAGAGCATCCCTTCCACCTTAGGAAGGGTTCAATGCAGGAGCCTCCAACACTCACGTTTTCTATATTGCAAAAATAGAGTAACTTGTAACGTGTTTGTTTGTAACGTGACATGAAACTTGCATTGTACATATTGAGAACTATCATTGTGGGAACAGAAGCAGAGGAAATTTTAATAATGGTAACACATGTGGCATTATACCAAGTGTTTCAGGAAGAGGCCATGTGCCAGAGAACCTAAGGCTCAAGTGCACTTATTCTGACGTACCTCCAGGCCCAGCCAGTTCACTCCCAAGTTTTCCCCCAACAGCACTTCCTTCCCCACAGCTGAAGCCTGTTTGTAGTGCTGTATCACACACTATCTTTCCTTGGAAGTGGTACTGAATGTCTCATGGCAGCCTCAGCCTGCATTGACTTTATCCTCTGTTAACACTAGTAAAACAATTTTGCAAAAGAAAAAAATTCCTATGAAGAACTAAAAGACTAGCCCTTTTGCAAGACGTAAACAAGTTCAAGCATTCAGGTAGAAAATAAAATTAAAAAAAAAAACACAAAGATTTCCACACTCCTGCTACTCAATCTGTTTCAGAAAACAATTCCATAACACACTGTATGAAATTCAGACAACTAAGCCATGCTTCGTAGCCTGTTATGAATTAATCTATTCCACAATCTGCTAGATGACCTGTCAGCTTTGCCTGTGAGCAAAGACCTTTCATTTCTTGCAAAAAAAGAAAGAGTTGGGACGTCTTCGTGAGATACAAAGCAGTAGCAAGTACTTAGTCTGACAACCTTAACACCAGCAGTGCAGTAATCCACACTCAGGAAATACTTTCATTTGATGATTCAGTTGTTTCCAAAGAAGTCCAGAGCTTTTCAGAGTACGGCAGAGATTTCCAAGGCAAACATTTTTGGCGCTGTCAGCTTGAGGATGCAGACAGATTGTAACTTCAAAGCATTTTGCACAATCCTTCCTGGTCTATCAGGCCTTTAAAAAAGTCTCCATTGCGAAAAAAACAAGGACTGTGATTCACTTTCAGTGTTAGCTTAAATTTTCTCTTACTGACGACTCACCCTTCTCTAAAGCATTTTAAAATCAGCATAAAAAAGCATTAAGTCACCTATGAAGCATATCAATCCCTGTGAACAAAAATAAAGTACACTTCAAATCAAGTTCTGTGGCAGTTTGTGATTAATATCTGTTCTCATCAGCAGAAAGTCCTTTCATATTTCATTCTAGAAATGCACTGTTACTCCTAGCAACCTCACATTTGGATGGAAAGCCGAAAAGGCCAGATTCTGACCTCTGCTCCAGTACAGGAGCACCAATGAAAAATAATAAAGTCAACAGGCATTTACTCTAGAAAGGAAAAGGAAAATTACTATTTAGCTCTGAGGACGGCTGCTTTATAGTTCAGACAGGTGATCTGGAGGCACAGCAGAGCAATAATGACTAACATCACAAACGAGGGGGAGAATAAATTTTAATGATACCACTCATAAAACCCACATTTAAAGGTTACAAAACAGAAACAAGCTTACAAAGAAAACACATAAATCATTCAAGGTGTCAGGTTCTTGCTCCTTAGCTATTTTAAGAATTAACAGTCTGTCCATCACTAAATGAACTAGAACATGTTGTACCTATTTACACAGGACCAAAAAGGAACGTACACTGGACTTCAACAAGCATACACCACTATAACCTCTACTCTTAGGAACACGAGAGTCACAATTATTTATATCTTCACCATTTTATTCATTAGTCAATAAGGCTAAACACAATCCTTTTTCTGGATATAAGGGAATTTGTCAAAGATCACAACAACATTAATCAGCACTAAATAGGCCAGCTAAGTTACATGGACATTTCGTATTCAGATGTATGCATACACTGCTCCTATTTGTTCACACACACTTCATTGTGTTCCCTTAAATTTCTTTAATGGGACATTCACAACAACAGACTAGATGTCTTGAATGCTTGGAGACAGTAAATGTCAAGGGGACACACACAGGAACAACGAAGTCCATTAAAATATAGCAGCGTTCACTGCATTTCGTTCTTGGTTTTTCAACCTTAACTTGCAAGCTGTATTCCCTTGCACATAAAACTGAAGTCCATCCAAGAAACTGCCGTACCATTTATCAAGGAACTCAGGTAGGCTTCTGAGCAAGTCACAATGCACAAGCACTGTACTCCCCCTTATTTGCAGCACAAACTGACCTGATCTATTAGCAACAGTGCTGGTAACATTAACCATATTACCATTTGTATGCACCTGCTATTAAAATCTACTAAATCAAACATTAATTGTAGGTCCAATATGCAAATAGAAACAAATAACACCATTCCAAACAAACAAAACTAATTAACCACCCTAATTCCCCTACCAAATGCCAACACAATATTAATCCTACCCTCATCATCCAAGAAGTGCCTTGTTCATTACTCACGGCTCAGGCATCCTCCTGGTAGAGTCAAGAGCAGAACTCTACCAGCATAAAGGCTCAGCCCCCTATGCCCTACTCAGCCCCCCTGAAAGAACAGGGTGGCTTCGGGGGTAAATCAGGAAATAGACAGGCTTCTCTGGGTGCTGGAGATGCTTAAACATACCTGAAACATTTCAAGAACAGTGAAACATCCCCCATCCATCCTCAGCTGGCCACAGCGAGGCTCAAGCTGTCCGAACCCCAGGGCAGCCATGGGAAAACAGGGCCCAGCTTTCACACAGCACACCGGTTACACCAGTCAGCCGGCCTGAAGCACACACTTCTTTTGCTTGTAGTAACAAGGGACAACGACAACTTGAAAATACAACCCTTTCATTCATCTTTTTCTCCATTCTGATGCACAAGAGCATCCCAATGCAAACTCTCTGCTCTGCTCTCCATTCATTCCAGAAGGATGAGACAGAAACTGGACCTTATATTCTTTTTTATTGCTTTAATTGCTCTGCAGCTCTGTGTATTGTTGTCTCTATACATAAGCTACCAACACAGGACATTTTAAACAGTTGGCTAACACAGTGACTTTAGGCTAATAAGACACTATCAGTGGTGAACTTTGATACATTAAATCCACAAACCCTTTGAGCTGTACTGGATTTCAAAGAAATAATGCATGGCTTTGCAGAGTGGACACTTTTTACTCAGAAATTGGCCCCTCCGTTTCGCTGCCCACCCTAAGACTCACATGGCACCTCAGAGTCCCAGCAGTGACGTGCCAGCTACAGGCTCACAGGAGGACGCTGCATTAGGGCTCTTACCTGCAGATCTCTTGCAGAATTTTCCTCCACTGTGCAGTTCTGCCCTGGGCTACTTCCTTTTGGAAGCAGCGTGCTGATAGCCAGGCTCCCCAAGCAAATGCCTTCACTACAGCAGGCTTCCTGAACGCCGGCTCAGATCAGGCCAGTAGTTTTTGGTTTTGAAAGCTAATTCCGCCTTGATACTAATTTTCTTCATATCCCTCAATGTTTGAGCTGTTTAATGGATAACTCGAAGTTATTTATTTTTTTCATAAGTAGACAAACAGTAAAAGGCACTTGCCCAAGGTCACTCTGCCTTGCTGCAGAGCCTAACAAGGATATCAGATAAGGCTTCACCCGTAGTCCTGCAGTGTCAGTGGGAGGATTTCCACCAGACGAACTTTAATACTGAATGTAGATTTGGGGTCAACCGCATGACTACAAAGCTCTAACTAGCAATGAGCACTGGATTTAAAACTGCAATTTTGCATTTGAAATGTCTACATCCAATCACCAGTTACCAGAACCAATGTCTTAAGATGCTAGTGGTTAAAGACAACTTACTACTTGGTTTCCAATGAGCTATTTTCCTAATTCCAAAATATTTTCCTTTAACTTTGCAGCACTGTAATCTAAGTAACTGCTATCGCACGGCAGTACTGTTTCACCAATCTCTTTTTTGTCTTAAATAATTTCCTAAGGAAAACAAACTTGAACAATGATTTCAGCAGTTATGTAGCACTGAACTGCAGATACAGTAATTGTGTTGCTGTGAGCTATGACAACTTTCCCATGGGGGAGAGACGACCTGGTAATGCAAGAATAGCAAAGTCAAAAGTAAGGTAAGCTGGGGGAGGGAAAGGATTTCCCCCTAGGATGAGATAAATATAATTTCACACAGCAGTGTATATCTCTCTTAAGCCTCAGGTGGTTTTAAGTTAATGAGATTAGTTCCAGCAGGCAGTGAAATCCCAGGATATAGGATTTAATATTTCAGCAGTTTTCACTTCATCCAGCAAGTACAGTGTAGTCAATCTTTGTGTCATTTTGTTATTGTCCTGGTTTGGGTCTCATTTTCAGACTCAAGCCTAGCTAAAGCAACTCGTAACTTTGGCTTGAAAGCTTAAGCATTATGTGAAGAATGTGTTTAAATGTTTTAAAAGAGCAGAGAAAGGAAGCAGACATCATGCAGAGGAAAAGATTTTTTTTTTTTTTCCAAATTTTTCATATAATGCAATTTGATCCTTTACTTTTAGAAATAAAAATCAAAGCTTCACACATTTTATTCTTAACAAAAAACAAGAAGTATGTTACACTGCTTTGTTAAAACTCAGTCCCTAAAAAGATGGGCATTAACAGATAAGGTCAACTGACTAGTTCAGTATGATTGATGTGCAGAACGATTGCTGTGTAGCCCAGTACAACCCAAATGAGTTCCCATCCAGCAACCAGCCACTGCACACAAACTGGAGTCTCACTCCAGTCCCCAGCTCTGCTCACACAAAGCCTTCGCTCCTGTTACGACCCAAACCATACCACAAGTTAAACTGGGGAAGCCTCACGTAGTGCCACAGAGGAGTAGCATTTTGTCCATCTGATGACACCACACAACTGAAGGATTCAGAAAGACAGTACCTGCAGCTATCTCAAATATTAGCATCAGTCATTATACAGAGCTGTTATGCAAAAGGCTTTTTGAAGACAACGTACAGGAAAAAAGAAAAAAAAAAAAAAGAAAAAGCTCAGAGCTTATTTGACACTGATTTCCATGCACGAAGAATTCTTCCATGGTCAGCCTAATTTCAACTCGTAATTTACACTGCATATGAGTAACTGCTAGTTCAAGATGCATGAAGATGCATCAGTTGTGTTCCACACTCTGGTCAACACTTTTAGCAGCAACTTTAAGCAACAGAATCACCACCACAGTAACATTACTGGTATAAAGAAAGTGTAGAAAAATCTGATGTTGACAGCATGCTTCAGATAGCTCTTTCCTATCCAGAACTGGAATGACCACAGACTTTTTTTTCCTCTCTGGTAAAACAGAGCACATACCCAGTGCATCAATGCAATGATCATATTAGTTTCAGGTTTCTTTCCAAAACAGATTGATTAAACTACAAATCTAGAGAGCATACAAAGTAAACTATTTCTAGCAAGGTAATTTAACCTTAAAATACAAAATGAGGTCTACTCAAAAAATTTCCCAGATTCACAGGTAAAGCTGTGTTCATTCCAGCTTTAGCTTACAAATCTGATTTTAATACTGGCAGGTCACACCCATCCATCATTGTCATTCAGTGCCAAAGCACCTCCCCCCATTATTTTCATTCTTCATGTTCCACAGAGATGTCCTTCCTATTTCAGTTTTGCCACTTCACTTTAACCATGTGTCTTTAGTCACATCCAAAAGGTTCATTCATCTTTGCCAGAGCAGAAGAGTGTTTTAGCATAGTCCATGACAGGGTAAAGCGTGGCAAAAGCCAAGTAACGGGTAACTGTTCAAAGCTGCAAGCTATTTCCATGTTCAGTGGAGCTACGGAGCTAGAACCTCACCTGGAACAAAGCCGTACGTTCTAATAGAAGAAAGGCAATATCAATATCAACACATCAATCTGAGGACACAGAGGCCAACACCTGACCACAAGCAAACTTCTGACACATTTCAGAGTTTTATAACCATTCCACACTGATTTGTTGATTAAACAGCTAAGCAATCTGTATCCACCACTACCTGGACTGGCTGTAGCTTGGAGTAACTTGGTTGGATAGTTATGAGGATGCATTTTAGCCTCACTTGCATGTTGCATTTTCCTGTCATGATATTTACGTATCTGCACACCTGAGAAGTAAATATACATTTGCTCTTAAGTCCAGTAAGTATTTTCAGATCTGGATAGAGCAAAGCATACCATTTTCAATTAAACATAACATGCAAATATTACTTCCCAACAATGTGAAAATGAAGTACCAGAGTAATTGTTATGGAAGTACTGCAACTATAAGTGTCATCAGAACACATTACACTTTCTGTTGACAAAAGATTATTTAGTAATGGGTCAGGGAACTCTTTCACACACTTTAATAATCAGCACACAAGCTTCAAAAAGGAAGTCTGTTTTCAAGTATTTATGAATCTCTCCCATCCCTTATCAGCCTCTGAAAATAACAAACCTAGCAGAAAAACACTTATAGAAGTATGACTGCAGGGTGAGTTACCTTAAAATGTTTTCAAAAGAAATAGAAAAAAAAAAATACACAAGTTCCTCTGCAAGTTTTAAGGCCATAAGGGTGAATGAAAACAAATCTCTCACACAATTTTAGAATAACCCTCATACAGACCTACCCGCTGCAAGAGATCTGCTTTATAGTAGTGTTTGTTAATAGTTGCACAATGTTGCAGAAGACTTCTACAGGAGAAAACAGCTATGCAGCTATGCGATTCTATTTTAAATGCTAAAGTGTGAAGTGGCCTTAATCTATTCTGACTAGTCAAAAAAAAAAAAAAAAAACCACTCCAAATACTTAACCTTACCTCTCTCTTTTGTCTTGATCAAGTCTATTTTTGCTGCATGCAATTTTGTCGCTATGTGAATCACTGCCCAGAAGTTCCCTTACAGAGCCTATTAGCAGCATTTGGCTGAAGACTGCACAGTAGCATTAAGCCTCCTGGAAACTGAGAGAGCCGAGCTCTCTCCTTTGACAATGGCAATAAATGGCCTGATGTTGAAACGTGCCTGCTGCAGCTCCTCTCAGCTGGCAAAGAGCTGCAATTTTATGGCAGCTTCCAGAGCTCATGGCTTGCCATCTCCTCCATGCACGAGTTACTATGTACTCATATATATGTATGGTCAGGTATAAGGAAGTACAAGAAAGTTGTGCCCTACCATTTAATGCCTACGGAGAGGACGCAGAACAGAATCCTTGAAAAAATACTGGTGGAAAGGAGAAGAGGGACAACTAGTCCTGTCCTGTCCTGGAGGATGTGGAGAAATAACTCTCATGCCCAGCTGTGCACAGATGAACAAAGCATAAAGAAGAACATTGTTTCTTCTCACCTGTATGCTTACCTCTCCACATGCACATTGGAAAAAAAAAAAAAAAAACTANAGAACAGAATCCATGAAAAAATACTGGTGGAAAGGAGAAGAGGGACAGCTAGTCCTGTCCTGTCCTGGAGGATGTGGAGAAATAACTCTCATGCCCAGCTGTGCACAGATGAACAAAGCATAAAGAAGAACATTGTTTCTTCTCACCTGTATGCTTACCTCTCCACATGCACATTGGAAAAAAAAAAAAAAAAACTATTACACTATAAATTGGACTAAATGTATGTGTTACAGAAAAAAAAAAAAAAGGAGGAATTTAATCTCCACTAAGATTCCTTTATAGAATAGAAACATAGAAACAGTGGAAAGGGCGTGTACATGAGAGCGTGTCTACTTGTGCAGAAATACTACACACAGACACACTTTCCTGGATAAATGGAAAGCAGCCTTCATAAAAATTGAAAAAAAAAAAATCACATAGTTCAGTGAAGGGACTCTCCTTTGCAAATGAACAGCACCAGCTGCTGCTCTGTCTAGCTCGGGACAGAACTTGGTCTGTCAGAGTCTGGATATCAGGGTGCATACAGCACCAGATGATACTGCTGAGTTATGCCAGAGAGCAGCAATACTAACGCTTATTTGCAATGCAAACAAAGCAAAGATCCTAATGCAACGCTACTTGGAGGAAGAAAAATAACATGGCAGTAGAACATTGAGTCTGAAGTCTCATTCCCTCAGACTTTTGCTCCTAGGTCCAGAGGGCTGCCAGCCACAGCTGCCTGGCCACATCAGCAAGGACTCAGCTTCCTCCTGCTGCAGAAGCACAGCAGATGGACCCAATGCCTCAGACGGAGCCTTGTTTGGGACGGGAGTGAGCTGTTGATGTGCACAAAGGCATAAGGCTGATGTATATCAACACAGACAGGCTACAAAATCTGAGGAAATGTAGAAACTTTAAGATACAGTTTTGTGATGAAAAAGAGATAATGAAATGGACAGAGGTTGTCAAGAGAATTTTCACTTTCCTTTATGTTTACTAAAATAAGAATTGATTGATACATTCACAGCTTCATCGTGGTAAGCATTAGGTTAGGGCTCTTGGACTAACTCAATGTGATGCATCGCATGAGAGCTAAAAAAAACTAAACAGCTCAAGCCGCAATCTTGTCAGATCTCAGAAGACAGGGAGGACAAGTGATCCAACAAGAAGCTTCCAGGGAACACTGGGAGATACTGCTGGGAATTCAACTCAAATTCCTACCAAGCAAATGCCCAGCAAAGTTGGTTCCAGAGGCTGAGACATAAACCCAGACTTCTGCCCACCGTGATGATTAAAGACCGGCAGTGAAACCATTAGCAAGTTAATCCTCCTGCTCTTGAGAAGCACTCCAGCAACGCTTTTGGCATCTCAACACAATCACAGCGGCTTACAAAGCTCACTCATGCATGAGCAGAAGTGAACACATTATTATTTTACAGAGAGACGGGACCTCTATGGCACGAGAACAGGGCTGTCACAAATAGGGTGCTCTGTCAGCCTTCAGGTAAGAAATGCCTTTCTCCTTCCACGCCAAACACCCTCTGCACTCTTGTTGGTACAACATCCCTTCAGTAGCTGCAAAAAAGCCACCTGCAGACAGGATTTCTGAACCACCAGATCAAAGTCCCCTTAGAGCACTGCGTACACTCAGCACGCGAGACTGTTTCATATCCTTCTTTGAGAAGACCACAGAACCACATAACACCAGAGCACAGCGGGCTTCCACTTGCACGGCCTTTCAGAGCACAGGCCTAGAGCAGGAGTTTCCATGAACTAACGATGTATTCCATTTGATGAGGAATGCTCTGCTTTAGAATAGGTGATGGCACGCCAATGCTTTGCAAATGTTGTAGCAAGGTTCACCATGTAATGTTAAGATGATTGTGTAGATTGTACTGGAGGAAGCTAAGTGCTGCTACAGGTCACTAATGATTTTTACACCTTGGATTCCAGTGAAGTGCTGGAATTATTTCACGACTCCACTTAACTGTATGTCTCGTGCCTTCATTTGCAATGCGTTCACAGTCTTTAAGAAATCGAGAAAACGTGCAACACGATCTCTTTAAGACTATTACATAAGAATCATCACATGCACATCAGCAAGAATCTGCTTCAGAGGAAACTCTGGCAAGTTTATTTCCCTTACTTTCAACACCTTAGTCAACCTCACTCCGCTGTGAGCTTTCATGTTACCCCGACTTTATCGCTGCCATAAAGGATAGCATAGACTTTCTACTTCACTACAATGGAATTTTTTTCTGTGCCTAGTCTTAAGCAAATAAGCAGGGAATATGATTAACTTTTGATTTGAAAAGATTGATAACCTTGAGTTTTAAACTGTACCTGGCATTTCCCTGATCTTGACTTGCCATGAGAAATGTAGAAAGTCCTCATCTGCAAATTACTAAAAATAATCAGCTGTAAGATGTGACCTTGGATAAAGCTATGTTAAATTGGCCAGCAAATTTTTCTCAGGCATCACTGTTATTAACTTGCAATTTTTTCATTTCAGTCTGCCACTGGTGCTTGGCAGGTTATAATTTTTCATTTTCTCACCTGGCTGATGCTCACTCAAGTAGAGATTATGGAGATAGTGGTGGAGAATTTCTGCAAAGAGATTTTTCCCCTTTCACTCCACCTGTTATCAGGATACAAATACAAGTGGTCGTTGTGAGGTTGGTTACCTTCTGGGTATAAAAGGATCACTGTTAAAAAGATCCCTTCAGAACTCCAATGCTAGAAACAGCTTTTGTCTAATTTAGAACCTATGAGCTCTCCAGTGTGCTAACGGCCACCTGCACAACTTGTACAACTGCTACATCTTTATGCCGAGTAGGAATGCATTAATGTGGTCTCACTGAGCTTCTATTAAGCAATTAATCTACAATTAAAACTACAACTGCAGCAGATCAGTCACTTCCCTTAAACTGAGGGTTTGGGTTTTTTTGTTCGTTACAAAAATGCTGATCACTGTCTACTAGAGGAAAGTTTTCCCTAGTCATGACAAAGTACATTTGGCTCCAAATTACCTGCCTAGTTTAATAGCTTTTCTCACTATCAAAAAATATTTTCTATTACTACTATTCTAGTTAGAGCTTATGCTAGAGAATGCATTGTGAGGGGAAGCTGAAGAACACCTTAAAGGTTTGGTACTCAAGAACCACGGAGTCACAGTGAAAGGAAGCAGCAGCAGATCAGTAGCCACAGCTCACATGAAGCTGGAGACACCGCATCAGTGCTGCAACCAGCTGAGCACGAAGTCACAGCCCAAAAGTTATTAACACTGTCCAACAAAACATGTCAGGGCCCCCATAATTATCCATTTTCAGCTTTCATATTCAAACTATGAATATTCAGTACAAACAAGCATAATCTTGTTGCTGTAGCTGACCTGAGGAGACAAAGAAACTAGATCAAATTTATATAAATATAATATTTATAAAATATTAGTTTTAGTACTTCAGTTCTGATTCTAGTGAAATACTTACTGAATTTGCTTGGAAATAGGTCGGAAAAACTACATTTCACTAACATACTATATCCCACACTATACGCATGCACCCATTTTTAGTTTGTTTGGGGGCATTGTTTGTTGGGATTTTCTGGTTTTGGCGTCTGGGGGGATTTCACATTTTTTTCATTCACTTTTCAAATTGGAGGACTTGCTCTATAAGCTGATTAGCATTAATTTGCACCTCTGCTAGTGACCACTTGTTCCAGCCAAAGCATATCATGAGATTTAAGGAAGGGGATTAAAAAAGAAAAAAAAAGAAGGAAGCAACTAGCCTCTGTTAGTCACATCTGCATTAATTGAAACAGCAATACTAAACAGTTATTTGCACACATTTCTTTTCACCACATTAATTCTCTTCAAGCCATCAAATCTGCAGCAGGCCTGACCTCAAGTCCTCTGAAGTTTCAAAACTGACATCATTGGATGAAAAAAAAAGAAAAGAATGAATTTCAGATCCAAGGAGCTGCAGCTCTCTGGCAATCCCTGTTAAGTAAGGTCACTGCTTGGCAAAAGTAAGTAAAATTTGATAGTGCTACAAGTAGTTTTAGGAAAAAAAAAGCAGTTTGGAACCCTAACAGCCCTGCCATGCATCTTCTTTATTTATGTATAGAATTTTCACAGATTTTCACTCAGTAGCTAATTCAGAAATACTGCTGAAGGAAAGAATGCAATAAAAATGTATTCCAAATGTATTCCAACTTCCCTTGCTGGATTGAAAAAAAAAACAAACAAAAAAAAAAAAAAACACCCCTTAATCTGACCCTTGGTTTCTACTACAGCAGAACTACTGCTGTACTACTACTACCCAGGTTTACACGGAGCAAACCAAGACAAGGGTCAGCCTGCACTTCAAGCCAGACTGTGAGGTGCATCTTATGGCACAGTAAGCCAATTTCCTCTATACAGTTCCAAAGAATACATATATATAATTCCCTTCCCTCTTTTCTTCACAAACCAGTATAAATTGGTGTCAATCCACACCTTAATGCAGGTTTGTTCAAATAGCAGGTAGGCATACTTTACACTGCACAAGGTAACAGAATAAAAGTTTTTAGATGGAACTCCTCCAAAGCAAAGGATATACAATAAAAGGAATAATATTCCATACAGAGCACTATAATAATAAAGTTTTTCTACAACTTCCAGTTAATTTATTCTAGAACCAATACTGTAACTGCAAGTATTCTAGCAGAATAAAAAAACATTTCCACTAACACGGCTTTAAGATCTAAGTATCCCAACTGTTTCCCTTTAAATCACATTTATTTCATTTCTGAAAAACTGAATTTGATGCATCTTCTACGCTGGCACTTTTATGCCTTCTTAGGATATCAGTGATTTTCAGACTTTCAAATTGATACTAAAAATAATTAAGCACTAAAGGTCAGGAAAACCTTTCCCCTCTTTTTTTTGGTAATACTTCTATCTCATCTTTCCAGAAGTGTCATTAATTAGCACCTTTCAATCAAAAAAAAAAAAAGAAAAAGAACAAGAAGTGTCTCTGTTAAACGTAGATGAAATTGGACTTCAAAACTGAATCACACAAAGCATCAAGTAGAAAAATGGAGCAAGTTACTCAGGCTTGGCAATTCAGTACATATACAACTGGAAATACATTTTATAATGAAAAACAAGTGAGATTAAAGATGACAGGACAGTGTAAGTTTTTCAAACTGCCCACTTATACCCTAATGATGTACCCAGAAAATATGCATGAAGCAGCATTAGGAGCATGTTACTTACAGTAATTAATCCATAATTTGATACTCACTTCAACGATTTCTTCTTCCGTTCACATACTGGAAGCTAAGTATTCTTCTGGAAGGTGGAGGGGTTAATAGCTTCCTTACACCTCACCCCACCCTTCTTAACACAGTCCATACATCTTCTCTCAGACACTAACACAGAAAGACAACTCTGTTAGCGCTGATCTATGAGCAGCAGCTAGACAACAAAACATGTTTCAGCCTTAGCAGCATACAGACAGGGCAGGCCACAAACAGGAACACTCACTTCAAAAGGGAGACCTACCTCTAGCTTCCTTCACATACTGCGAAGTAATGGTTCAAAACTACACTTCATGCACATTTCCCTTAACGCATCTTAGATACCTCTTGGAATACGATTTAAGAAAAGTTTCTATACGTATTGTCTATGACCTCTCTGGTCTGTTCAGATGCAGAAGCCACAAGACCATCTGATCAAGGCAGCACAACAATTCCTGTGTGCTTCCATACTTCACAAATCATCACTACGTACACAAAACCGTGTATTTCACCCCAAGGTAACACTACACATCAATTCGCTATACTCAGAGCTACCTTGATTTTTGTGTGCATGGGCCAAATGTACATTTCTCTACAAGATAAAACAGCAGTGTTTTCCTTTCTACAAACAAATACGAATAAAGGAAAAAAAAATTAAAAAGCCACCAGTACAGCTGGGCCATAGAAGTACCCTGTGTTTGAAGTCACATCCTAGGAAAACTTTCGCTTCTGGGAGTTCCTGCTTCTGAAGTGCTGGATTTTTGAACCTTCACATTAATAAAACAACTTTCACTTGAAATATGTTCTGTTTCTTCCACTAAGGCAGGCCATAGAAAAAAATGAAGTGTTCTTTAGAACTGGTTTAAACATGAATACCGTGGAAAATACACATACAATTTCTGTAAATTTAAGCTTTCATAGCTCCAAAGCTAAAGATCCACACATTTTAGAGAGCTGAACTTTTAAACGCTGGCATGCAAAACAAATCAAGAACTAAGTGTCAGCACAGAATCGCTTGCTGTTATGGTGAAGTGTTAACAGTGCCCCACCACCAAAAACAACTGTTAGAAAGCACAAAGGAAAAAGAAAAAAAAAAAACTTTTTTTGACTAAAGTAGGAAAGTGAAAAATTATGTCTGAACATATTGATTTTCAAAGCATTAAAATTAGGATGGAGCAAGTAAAATAGAGCTTTTCTTGATTACTGAGTTGTGGCTTCTATAATAAAATTGCAAAAATCTGGTAACTGACCAGAACTAGAGATGAGATTTTTTTTTTTTTTTTTTTTTTGGAAACACCATGTCCTCTATAGCAAAGCAGCTTGCCAAGAGGCTATGATTTGCATAAAGGCAAAAAGAAAACCTAGCTTCTGCCAGACATACTTGCCCACGTAGTGCTTGGTTTTCAACCAGCAGACGCCCATCAAGCATCACCCTAGACGTGTGCATGGCAGGTAGGAAAACGAAAATTCATTCTTGATTTTAAAATACCTCTACACTTGTTCTCATTCCACCCCAGGAGAAAACTGGATACTTTTGCATGCTTGCCCATGACTGAGAGAGAAGACTGAAGCAGCAGTAATTCAGCATGTTGAACATGAGCTCAAATCTCAGCTCTGGGCCAACACTTTGGCCTGAAAATAAGATCAGACTTCACGAATTCTTCATTGAAGACTTATATAATGCAAGACTGCCTAGGCTTGTTTAATTAATTTAGATACATGCAATAATGCAGCACCTCACTACTTAACCTACAAGAAGTTCAGAGGTACCTTTCTGACGCTGCATAGCCACCTTCCCTTCTGAATCAGCCCCGTGCATTCATCAGCTGACGCGCGCTGTGCCAGTGGCTGCTACAGACACTTTGGGCGTGCAGTGCCCTGCATCACACCTCTCTCCTTTAACAGATCATGCTGCTGCACTTTGCTATGTCAATTATTCTCTGCCACTGGTATTCTCAGAGACCTCTGAGTGTGAGAATCCACCAGTATTTTAATGGATTTCCACAACTCACTCTCAGACACAATCCAGTACACCAGCCGGAGGCACAGTACGTCCCACTTCTGTGAGTGATCCCAGAGGCTCCCCTCTCCTGCTCAGAGGTCGTTCCTCCGTACCGTAGATGCCCTGCAATGGTTCCCACAGCAAGTCGGTATCAACAGGAAGATTACAAAATTCTGTAAGCCCCTGTTGTAATCTTTCACTTATTGTAGCCATGAAGTGCGTATCTTCGGCAGTTTTTACTCCCCTTTACTCTTGCAAATACTCATGCAAGAAATAGTCTCTGTGGAAGAATTCGTATGGAATTGTTCCTACTTCAACAATTCTAAAGCCAAATTACTTAAAGCAACTCACTGCAAGGGAAATGTTTTTCAACATGCTGAAGTATGGTTGTTCAAAAAACAAAAACAAACAAACAAAAGTACACACACCACCCAAACCCAACAAAGGAATACTGAAACTGATTTAGACAGCAGCAGAATGCAAATCCCTGCCCTTAGTTTCACTCAGCAAGATGCCTATGATTCAGAGATGTAAGTCTGTGAGCATGCGTTTATGAAAAGGCATGTTTAACAACCTAATGTTTTGATGCAGCCCATAGTTCCCATCCACGAATTCCTCCGAGACTCTACTGCCAGACTGATTTTTTCCCCACAATTAGCATGACCAGAGGCTTTCAAATTTCACATTAAGAGACAAACAGGAAAACTAATCATTTACCAATGATTTTTTTCAGGTTTTTATAAATGTCAAATTTAGTGGTCACAAAGCCTGTCAAATTGACTGCAGAGAACTAATTACAGCAGTAGAGGGGATGCATCCAACAGTGTTGGAGGATCTGGCTCGAGTCACCCAGACACTGCTCTCAACCAGCTCTGCAAAGTTGTGGTGACTGAAGGTCTCAGGTGTAATATCCATCTTTACAAAAGGCAGATTCAGGAAACTTGGGAGCATTCAGCCACTCCTCAGTCCCACCTTGCAAAAGCACAACACATTCTAAGCAAGCAACTCCTAGCTGCACAGGAACACAAATCCACACACCCACGAGAACACAGAAAAATAAAGCTACTGAGGACACAACTCCACGCCCTCACTGATGTTAGAACCCACTGACATCGAGTGAGCGTAATACAACCTGGTATACACCAGAAGAGCTAGAAACTCTAATTTCACTTAGACAATCTGGAAGAAAATAGTAGCTTCAACAAAGTTTAAAATTTACTTGGAGCCCCACACACAAACACCATCTGCTCTTTTGCAAAAGGTATAACATTTGAAATAACATTCTTTTCTCTTCCTCTTAAAACATGCCATCATGAAGGGAATAATTTTATTTATACAAAGAGCCCACAAAATGAAGTTCCATAAAAACAGGAGCATATGGCCAAATAATTCTGAATAGCACTTAGCATATTCATCCATAAAATAAGAACCATAATGGGTAGATAAATACACCCAAGCCTACTTGGAAATTGCCGATATAAAGCTGGTTTTCTTCAAATAATTTTTTTTTGAAGAATTTCTCACCCATCACTCTACATAGATGCTTCTCATTATGATTTTGAGAAAGTCAACCTTTTCAAACCAAGAACGTGGCTCACACCAGCTGATAACACACATTAATAGTCTTAGGCTTAAGTCAACGCATAAAAAGATTCCCTTATAAAATCTAATTTTTTCCATGGTCACTACAAAGACAGATCTTAAAACAAATTTAGGCAGTCTCTAACATGGATGTAACCACAAAGCAGAAAAGGTTGAGCCTGTGTAGAACATAAAACAAAATGCCTCAATACAAACTCAAGTTGAGAAATAATAATAATTAAAAAATAAAAACAGGTCTGAAGGACCTGTTAGTACAGATACAAACTACACACTGCCAGGCACCTCTTCCTTTTCCATGCACTCACACAGTATTTTCTGTAGTAACAGTATTCCTTTCTTTTTCTCAGCGGTACTTCATACATCATGCACTGGTTTCTAAGCCATTAACCACTCTTCACTGCACAGCTCCTTATTCGTAAATGACCTGGAATTTGTTGACAGAGCCCTAAGACCAGCCACCTTCAGACTCTCAAAACTCCTTCCAAACACAGCCTTGCTCTCATTTGTTGCAGTATTACAGCCAGCTGGTCCTTGCGGCGCACATGAACTGGACAGCCAGATCATGCTCTCCTAACCAAAACAGTGGTTGCCGCTTAAGTATCTTCAGGGTTTTAAGCCAAAAGACAGTTTTACTGAATGATGCCAGTTGGCTTGGGTCCTTTTCATTTATTTTGACAATGTTCTTATTGTATTGAGGGCTGATTCCTGAGATCTTCTCCAAGAAGCTGCAGTTTATACAAGATAGACATATCTTGTCTGACATGCACTTCGGCTCTTCCTGCCAAACTTCAGTGTCAAAAGGAGGTTTCACTATTCTGTTTTACAATTCTTTCATTTCTCCCTGTATTGTCTACAATACCACTAAGCCAAAGACCTTCAAGTATCATCTGCTAAAGACATGTAAAACTGAGCATGCTGAAAACCTCAGAACATTCCTGCCAGTTCTTCACTGCAGGAGCTAATGCATTATGACACAGATATTCCTGAAATCTCCCCAGGATCTGCAAATCCCTCCTTGCAAACCCTCTAATAATTTCCCTACACACATGCACAGCAGGCTCTCCTGTGATCCAGCCCACTGTACTCAGCAGCCTTCTAAAGCAGCCTGAGTGCTCTCTTCCATGAAAGTTACTCCAGAACTGCTCCATTTTTTAGTTCACATATCTTTCAGATTCTGGACTCCAACCATCATTATTTCCACAGCACTTTCATGGAGCCTTGTAAACAACCACAGCACCAGGCATGTTCATTCCCTACTACTGGGCAATGGCCAGGACTAAGGCAGAAATGGAATGTACCATCTTTCCATTGCTGAAGAACTTTGTTGCTGACATGACTCAGTGGCGTTCAGCCTTCAGTACAGGTATCTAAAGCAGGTTCACCGTCTCCATTTATTCTAGACATCTTAAGTCTCTTGAGCTGACTATTAGCTCTAATTTTAACAGTATCTTGTGTTAATAAACAATCAACTTTATGTTTTTAATACAGATTCATGTATTAAAATACAGAAAGACCACTATGACCATCTACTCTGACTTATATAAGACAAGGTCATAGGCCCCCCAATTAGTTTCTATTTAAGTACATCTTAAAGGAAAAATATCATATCTGAATTTAATTTTCCTGTTGATTAACAACCCACCATAACATGCAGTGAATTACCCTCACTGCTGTTTCTTATTTCTATTGCAAATGTGTCTGGCTCATTCCAGCCAATGGATCTTGTTATGCCATCATTTTCTGCTTAATCATAGAACTTCTGTTCACAATGCATGCAGGTAAATATTTCAACCAAATCTCCCCTTGTTTTTTTTTTTTTTTTTTTTTTTCGATAATACCTAACATACTGAGTTCTTGGAACTTCTCCCTCTGGAACTATTTTCAGCTCTTACTCATTCCTGCAGTTCTTCTCCAAATTCTTTGACATTAACATCCACCTTGAAGTCTGAACTCCTACACTTGACAGAGGATTCTTGGAGTAATCTCATTAATGTCAAACACAAAGATGCTGTAGGTTTTCTGCTCAGTCTCATACAGCTTGGATATTCAACCTCTCTCAAGATCTGCAGTAAGTTAATCCTATTTACATGGAAATTAGCAAACTGAGAAGCTCATAAACAAAAGAGAACAATGGAATAGGCCCAACAATCCTGCCAATTCAACCTCAATTTCTTTCCCCACATGCATATGTATGGCTGGCATTTCCCTTTCATTTTCAAGCAGAAACCACAGAACACTGCTGGCTGAATCCAGTGGCTTTATGCAAGGGAGGAATGCTGCACTCACAGAGCCCAGAGTTAACCAATCTCCATTAAAAGCAAAGGTTTGCTGAGGTCAACAACCAGCTGTCAATAAAGTCAGGATGCTGATCTTCAGCCCAAGCAGTGAACCAATAATAGCACATTCTCCCATTTAGTCATATCTGCTTTCTGCACATATTCTGTGCTGCAGAGATCCTCACAGAGCTGCAAGCACCCGCACTGCATGTTCCATGGAAGTGCTAGCACCAAGTTTTGTCTCTACAAAAGTCTATTTCCTCACACCAACATGAGAGAGTTCAGCAATTCCTGCTCATTAGCAGCCCATACAGAGCCAGTGGTTCCTGGATTGCCAACAACCTACAGGGACAGTACAAGCACAGAGTTGGTTCCCTTTGTACAAGGCAACCTAATCAAAGGTTTTGACAAATATTAAAACAATTACATTTCACATTCTTGATAATGCAGTTACCAGCTTATGGTGTGACACATCAAGCTAGAAAATAAGCAAAAAAGCCCCAGAAAGCCAGTTCTCCCACAAGTCAAACACACAAAAGCCAAACCCCAATGAAAACAAGAGGAACACAGTTCTATCACATAGTAGGAAAATAAATAAATAAAAAAAACTTAGCCCTCGCAAAAGATAAACATTGAATATCTGTTCTGTATCCCACAGCTAGAGATAACTGCAGATTTCAGTGTGATTAATTACACCTGTCTTCAGGCAAGTGCTGTGACCCTTGTTATACAGATCAGCAAATCAAAGAGTGATCTGCACAGGCACGTGACTTACAGGAATCCCAGTACGAAGCATCATCACATATTCAGAGCCATCTATCAATGACTTCCTCACATTACATTGCATACTCCTGGTAAACAGATTATAAATACATATATATTTATACATGCATGTGCCTAAACACAAAATAAAACATCACAGTAGTTAAAAAAAAAAAAAAAAAAAAAAAAAAAAAAAAAAACTTTTTGNACTAAGCACTAATTCTGTGAAGAAATACGTTCTACCACTAGAACGCTTTCTCAGCCAGCCAAGGAACATTTGAAGTAGGAGCTCCACAGCCAATGAGAAAGTTTGAGGTTCTAGGTGACGTCTATTTGACAGATCAACCACAATTAAGATCTACAGCATACATTCCCTGGAGGGTTACAAGTGCATCACTCTTTGCAAGGAGGAAAAAAGAAAAAAAAAAAAAAGGCACTTTAAAGAGCACTTTAAAGGTCTATTTTCTTCTAGTTTGCATTCATGCCTAGAGGTTATTTAAAGAAGAGGAAAAAATAATGCAGGTATGTACCACATTAAGTGAGAAGCTGGAACATGGAACACTTGCTATACAGACTAACAGAGCGGGAAGTCACATGACAGAGCGTGACTATTGAGAGCTGCTACCACAAGAACTATGCAGCTTGGGACATTCATATGAACAATGTTTTTTTTGTTTTGTTTTGTTTGTTTGTTTTTTGTTTTGTTTTGTTTTTTAAGGAAAAAAAAAAAAAAGATAACTGGCATTTTTACCGCTTAACCTTTTTTTCTGCTTTAGATAAATGCTCTGGACCAACCTCTTCAATGCTAACAAAATAGCCTCCCATTAGTACAAGCAGAAGTACTGCATTATTATCAAGGAAACTGTTAATATTGTCTCAGCCAACGTCTTCAACAATGTGAAGATGTTCAGTAATATTTATACTTTAAAGATGAGAAAAAAATATTCTAGGGTTTAGGTACACACTTCTAAAAAAGCTTATGAAATTTAGATAAAATAATTTCTGCATTTTTTTCTTCTTTTTTTTTAATAAAAATATTTTGTATAGCTTTAAAATTTACACCTGTAGAATACTGCAAAAGTTCTGCTATAGAAGAGCCATTCCTTGGCTCCTTTCAAGAGATCAACTTTTAATTTCATGGTAGATTATCATATAGTTAAGAAACCTGCAAGGAATGAAATCCAAGACTAAAATTCAGAAGGTGCTCTTCAGTCTTCGTTTTGTTGTCCTGGAGATAAATGCTGGATTAACAGATGCAGTGGGACTCATATAAGAGCTCTTTAGATTAAGATCCTAAAAATACATATTGCATTGCTTGATATAGAGGACGCTGGCACTGTTACCAATTCTAATGCTTTCCATATGCTAACCACTGAACAAATAAATTTGCCTGTAAATGCAAGAACTACGTACCAAATAATAAATAAGGCAACATGACACAGGCTGTTCATATTAGGATAAAGTCTAAATTCTTTATTTGTTCCCTTAATATTTTTGTCTAGATGACTCAGCAACAACACTGCAAATTTCCGCTGAAGTCAGCCAGATGGCTCAGCACTGCTCACAACTGGCAACTCACTTCAGTTACAACTTTGAGGCCATCTCCCTTAGGGGAGGCTTACCATACGGAATCCTACTGAAGCCAAGGAGCTCCACATGCATGGAGAAACCATGAACCTGTGGACTGTGCTGCAGGACTGCCAACAACGTCATTTTATACTGAAACCAACTAGAATCACAGAACTGTAGGGGTTGGAAGGGATCTCTAGAGATCATCCAGTCCAAACGTCTGCTAAAGCAGGTTCCCTGCAGCAGGTTACAGAGGAACGCATCCAGGTGGGTTTGAATATCTCCAGAGAAGGAGACTCCACAGTCTGTCTAGGCAGCCTGTTCCAGTGCTCTGTCAACCTCAGAGTAAGCAAGCTTTTTGTCATGTTCAGATGGTGCCTCCCATGTTCCAGCTTGCGCCTGCTGCCCTGTCGCTGGGCATCACCAAAAAGAGCCTGGCTCCATCTCTTGACTCCCACCCTTTATTTACTGACAAGCATTGATCAGATCCCCTCATAATCTTCTCTTCTCCAGGCTGACCAGACCCAGGTGTCTCAGCCTTTCCTCCTAAGACAGATGCTCCAGGCCTTTAATCACCCTTGCATCCCTACCAAGAAAATTACTCAGTCATGTTTATGAAATTACTCATTCAGATACCCAAGCACACATGATTTTATGATTCTGTACATAAAATGAAGGATGGGCAAGCACATTTTGATTCAGTTCATCATTTGGATGGCTTCCTGGAAGCTTTCAAGATGTCGCGTATCGCCGGCTGGTTCGTTGGTTTCTGGTAAGTTGCTCGTACTCACAAGCTTGAGGAGCCAACGCTTGTCAGTTTCTAACTCTAGCAGAGACCACACTTGCATCTCGTTTCTCAAGCAGCTACGTGAACAGAAAGCAAACAACGCCAAGCCAAGCAACCCACGCAGGAACTCGGAACGACGAGCCGACACCGCGCGGGG
>VXAV01010419.1:800744-818425 GCA_013399715.1 Alectura lathami
AAAAAAAGCTCCTTATCTCTCCTCCATTCTTTCAAATTGTAAGAGAATGAGGGAGCAAGATGCTTTGCTGAAGAATTGCTCCCATGCCCAGACTGGCCCCAGGACACTGTCTTTCAAGGAATGTTCTCCTAATAAATAATCTCCATAATGTAACTGTTCTAACTGTTCCATAAGCTTTTATGACAAAAAAAGTTACCACTTTACAATTACTGAGGGGCCCAGGAAGAACTGCCATAAAGCCCTGAGGCTGTTACGGACATTTTCATGCACTACTAAAACCAGGTTCCTTCTGTCACTGACCCAGTAAGATCAGGACTTGGAGTTTCTAACAGGTGACTTGAATACGAAACCAGTTCAGGGTGCATATTTCAAGATGTTCATAGGCCAACTCATGAAAGAGATGTAAGTGAACAAACATGAACCGTAAGCAGGTCTCCACAATACTCAAGATTGCTTCACAAGTCAGTTCTTACGATAAGGCTTATAATCACATGTTATGGAGAAGAAAGCTTGCCTCGTGCTTTTAAATTATTTAAAGAATAATCACATCACTGGTGGGCTTTAGAAGGTGTTTGTGAATTGTAACAGAAAATGAGACTGCAGAACCTGAGTCTTAATCCTCCCATTTAATTTCCTTTAATCTTGCTCATAGCATATAACCTCTTTTTTAGCTATCCAATTTTCCACCAAAGCCCAGCTGTTTCAGATCCTCTTATACCTTTTTACCATGAGATACATGCATTGCCCTTCTCCAGGCAGAATTCCCCCCTGCCCAGGTTTCTCCCCCTTGCATTCAGCACACCATTTGGCTTCTAATCTAGGATGGCTAACACAGTAAATCTAGAAAAGGAATGCTAGGTACAGCATTGGAGGTGGTCATTTGGCAACCCGCAGGGCTCACAGCAAGTACTCTGAGCACAGGTAGCGCAGCTAACACAGCATTAAGAGTAAATAAATAAATAAAAACAATTTATATTCACCCCCTCATTGAGGTTTGGGTTTGAATCTGGGATAGGTAATTTGTTCCAAATGGAAGAGGAGCCCTGCAGCCTTTAGTGCTCTAGGCTTTTCTGGGTCTTGATCATTTAACTCATCATGGGGTTTCTTCACTCACCCTGACCTCCAGTTGTTTTTGAACAAAAAAGATAAAGGGACTGTAGCGAGAAGAGAAAGCAGAAAACCCCTACGTAGATAATTGGTTTATTTTATCGGTAGCTGCATTATGGTCAGTACTAAGCCAGAAAAGATGCTGAAACAAAACAGCAGTTTTTAAACCAATACAAACGTAAGAGTTTCTATTCTTCATTAAACCAAAATATTTTATTTAAAAGCTATAGCCTCAGCAAAATAAGGGAGAACCTAAAAAAACTCCAGTGGCTTAGACATATTCCATTTGGTGTGATAAAAGACAAAGACCCACATATCTTGCAACATGTAATTTACTTCAAAGGACAGTAGCTTATAGCCTATGATTTTAATGATTGTCCTACACCTGATCATTTTGTGAAGTACCAAATAAAGTGCAGTTAAACTAAATATTATCCTCTTACCCTTCCAGAGAACAGTATTTTGTTTAAGCCATTCAGATAAAGGTAGTTTTGAGAGTTAGTTGTAGATTTGAAATCTTGTTCACGGTTATTTGAGCTCCAAGACCTCAGTCTTGTTTAGACTAGTTCAGCATTTCTAAAAATTCTCAAGAATTTTAAAATCATACTCATATTGAATGCTCAGATTAAAATAACTAAGCCTGCTATAGGGCTCAGTTTTGATTTTACATATACCAGTACATGCTGAATGAAGACAAACTTCTCACAAAAAGAGATAATCTTGATGTTTTACAGCCCAGAATAATGATATTGCCAGCACTCATACTAGGAGGAAAACATATGTAGCCTTTACTCAAAAATGCTATATTTGCTCTTGCAGAATTAATTGAAGAACTGATGTCTGAAAGAGCTCTCAGTGGCAGGGGACTCATTTTCTCTTTACTCATTCTGTACTGACTTAAAAGATAGAAACATTTAGCAGAGACTGTTCCCCAGACATGCGTTGTTTTTACTAATATTTTCACACTGTGGTATAGCAATCCTGTCCAGAATCTCATGGCAACAGCATCTTGAACATAAAATATATACTGTGCCAGCAGAGGAAATTGTCTCTTTCGCTCTCATCTCCTAGACATATCAGTGGATACCAGGAAAGAATGTCAGATATGCTCATCAGTCACAAGTAATTATAGATCTCTATCATCATTGTTTTTCTCCACAATCACCTTATCTCTGACAAGGCATAAAGAAGCCTACAAGGTAAGGGAAGGATTCATCCCAGCAAGCTGGCTTTCACAGAAGTAAAAAAGAAAATGCATTGTCTAAGTGTTTTAGTTGTTACACTCTATATAAAAATAGAAGCTTTTTTTTTTTTTTTTTAAATCAAACATGATCCTAACTACTTTCCAGAGACCTGTAAACATTTCCTTTTTCAAGGTTTCCATCTAGTTTTCAAGAAGACACCTGACAGTCTTTTCTTGATGTAGTTTGTGATTATTTTTCATAACTGTTTAAATAGCTAAAAGCAAATATTCCAGTAAGTCCTAATGAGTGGAAGCTTTACCTATCAGGAGAGTCGGTGGAGCCTATAATATAGTTAGTGCAGTGCTTCCCTGCAGAGGTATCTAATTAACTATGTGAATGAAATGAACATATGGAACATCTCAGCACTGGAGAGAAACTATAACTTGGAAGAAAAAAGTTATCACAAGAGCTTCTAAAACAGAGAAGGAAGGTGCAAGTTTTAAGATGATACCTGCTGAATATTCAGCATATTGGAATAAGAGTCACGTTTAGAAGGGAAAAGCGCTAAAAGATAATCTGTAGAAAGAAAACAGACAGGTAATCATAAAAATTCTGGGGCACTTGGATTGCTTGGACAAGTTGCAGTAACATAAGAATTTAATCTCTTTCTATTTAAGACCAACTGCAATGGCCATATGCTGTTCTGTATTTGTATTAATCGTGCATTTTTGTTCGTCCCACTAGGATATAAGCTCTTCCAGGCAGGGCCCGCCTGTTTGTTTGACACAAACTCCCCTATTATACAATATTGGGTACACACAAATAGGGGTTATACTTGTTATGTTAATCCTCTCCCTGAAGCAGGCTAACTAAATCAAAAACTGATAAAATGGTGTTACAATTTTCACATAAATCAACAGAATCAAGGACATTTTTAACTTACCAGGAGACTGGTGTGAAAAACAAAACGTCATTTACAAAAGCACATGAGAGCAAAACTGTATTCTGGCAGTAGCAACAGACCTAGACCCAGACCCCAGTGGAACTTGGAAAGCAGTAACTCCCATCATTATCCCTCCTGCTGACAGGAGCAGAGCCTGTCCATACTGTTCTCAGCCCAAGCATATATATCCAGCATATGGCTTGCATCGCAAGTTCTTGATATAGCTTGCTTTCACTACAGAGCTGAGTGAAGGTATCAGGTCAACACCTATTTCCGTTCCAGGACCCCACAGCTTTTTACAGATCCACATAGAAACATTATCTGCCGCGCAGAGAGACTGTCGCACTGAACGCGGGCTGTTTCCTTCCACCTGCTCTGAGTCGTGCTTGCAAAAGCTTGTACATTCCTTATCTTGTTGCTCTCAGGAGGCCTTGGCCTACCATGATTCAGATATCTAAAAATTCAGGAGGATACCAGATTTTTGTACCCTCTTTGCTGTTTCCATGGTCTTGTCAGGCCCCATCACCTGTGCTGTACCCACAGCAGAGCAGGTTCCGTTGAAGAGCAGTCCTCTATGAGCATTCCTGAAACCTCCATTTAAATCTTTGCCAAGTTTGGTGGTCAAGGCGAACCCTCTGTTAGCTTCAAAAAGAAACCCAGTGTATGAATGTATTTTATTTGCATTGACATAAAGGACTGCATAGGATACAGGAATTAAAGGCAGTAGTGAACTGCCTGGTTTCAAAGGTAGTTTTTGGTGATTGCCGTGAGCTGGAGTACACCTGCTAATGCCCTGCCACAATTATGGCTTTATAGGAGAAACATTTACATGAGCAAGTACTAAAATCCTTTCAATAAAGCTTGTTCTGGAATTTGGTAGCTGGAATTCTTCTCTGTTTTGTAGGCACATGCTCAAGCAAACTATAACAAAAGGAGTCAAAGATAACTGCAACCCTAAGAAGACACCAAATGTTCATTGAAATCATATCTGCTTCTATCATTGCTCCCCGTGTGTTGAATATAGCTAACGTAAAAGTCATGCCAATAAAAAAAAAAAAATAAAACCCAGATTAAAATGGATAAACTGGGGGGGTTGTTTGTCCAGGGCTTAGGATTTCTTTAAAGCACAGCCTGTACCCGATTTACTTGTCCTAATGCAGGCCAGTGGAAAGAATACGCTATTAAACCTTTTAATTTCAAACACACTTCTGTGATTGCAATTTAAATGAAAACACATGACTCTGAATCCCACTTGATCTCTTCGCACTAGTTCTGGCAGCACAGAGGCTTTAATTCTAATCAGGATAAAGAAATCCATGGCTGAGACTGGTGAAGAGAAACGCACATCAGTTTTATGAGAAAATCTTGCTTTCTTTGTCGTTGTTGTTAAATGCTGGGTAAAGGGTGAAGTACTGAGCAATAACTGCCGCTAACATGAATGAAATTAAAAAGACAACTGAAATACTGGGAAGCAGAAGGGATCCAGAAGAGACCTCAGAGAGGCAGCACTGCTTCAGTGCCTCTTATCAGATGGCAGAAAGGGTGGCTTAGTATTTTAATTGATTCTCATTTCAGTTGATATTGTCTTGGGATATTAACAGTTTTACTCCTTGTGGCCAAAGCTCCGAAAACTAAGGGTGATTAAATAAACTTTTAAGAAAGACATAACATTCAGTCTGCTTAGGTAGTAATTTAAGTAGAACAAAAGACCTCTGCAGATTGAAGTTGCCGTCATAGAAATAGCTTGTTGTTGGTCTGGTTCCCTTTCATGCCAAGCACCAGTGCATGGAGCAAGACAATTTGACTCTGAATGGTCAGGTTTTTTGACACATGGGGCAGCATTCAAAGCAGAATAGAAATTAGGGTTCATCAGTGAAAGAAAATGAAGGTCTTATCAACAAGGTTGTCATTTCTAAAGACAGATTTATTAATTTTAAGCAGTATTCACAGGAAAAAAAAAATTCTCTTACAGGACTAATAGGAGGAGGCAGCAAGGACAACAAATGTCACATTAAAGCTGATATATTTGCTGGTGGGTCATTTAAATTGTGCCTGAAGGATAATCCCAGCAAGATGGGTATTTGAACTTCATTTAGCACCATCCTTAGCTGGGATAAGGAGGTCTAATCACTTTATTAGACCAACAATGTCATTAGAGGAGAATTTGGGAAGAAGCAGCTATATATTTTTTTCTAATAAAGAATTAGCAGACCAACTTCAGCTTCAGCAGCTAGCTTTAAGCTGCAGATATTTACGATTTTATCAGGGAGTTCAACTTTATGGTATGGCAAAAAAATTGACTGCACAACAGACCAAGAGTTGTACCATTGTTGCCTGTAAAAATAAAGAACAGAACACATCCTGTGTTTATATTTTTTAGTTCTCATGTTTTAAGAATAGCAGAGTATAGCCCATTTTCTTTTATATTAAATGTTGTACAGCAGTGTGCTCTCTAGCTTTAAACATCTTAATTACTTTTTAAGCAGTACACAGAATTCAGATGACACTGTGGGACTCGGGCCGTCTGTTTGACCTTGCCTTTCGCACAGATCTCCTGTGGCCACCACCAGTAGAGTCTGGGGTGTGGGTACCAGACTACTTCATTGCAGCTTACCACTTGCAGGGATAGCACTAGCGTTCTGTTGGAGGATGAGTGTTGCGAACAGATAGCTGTACTAATTAACTCAGACCAAGTTTTTATGTTATACTTTAGCCGTTAGGAATGCATACCATTTATAAACTGAGCAAAGATAATGGAAGTAAAGTTCAAGTCTTGAAAAGATTGATAAAACTTGTCCTGGTCTCTGCCTGTTACTGGATGGTCTCTCATCATGCTTCTTGGAATTCATTGCCATTTTTTGCAAAACTAGAACTGCATTTAAGAAGATACCCAGGGTAATAAGAGCTTTCCATAGCAGGGACTGAAAAGAATTTGGTACCAAGGTGAGAAGTTTGACATGCGGTGTCCAGTTTTTAGCTACTAGTGTAATATTCTTCAGCAGCTGGAAGTACAATTCTTAAGATTGCAAGAGGGCCAAAGCCATTCTACAGACTGCCTGACTGCTCAAAATGGTGTATCTTGGGCTGAAAGCATCATCATTGTTCTTAGTGGTCTACCACTTAGAAGAAATAGCTGGTGGCTGCTCCTTTGGGCCCCCCTCCTCTTGTTCTTCATAGACTTGAAAGAGCATGTATTAAGCTTGTTAAGATATGGCTTTCACCAACTACATTCCAATGAAAATTTAAATCCACAAGATCTCTACTACAGGGGCAAGCGCAACGCTTGTATTTCTAGAATCAGAAAGCCAGCCACTCTTCAGATGAATCTGCACTTATTGGCACAGACGAGGTGCAAATTACACCAAGATACCAACCAAGGTAAATCAATACCAGTCCAAGAGCCCCTTCATCTGGTCTCACTGTAACCAGCTGTGCTGAAACCAAGCACTTACAAGCTCTTAAATACACAATTAGCAGTGATATGTGCACATATCTGAAGAGCAAAGAAACAAGTCTTCATAGTCTGTTAGTTTTCCTCCTCACACTTCTCTATCTGAAACTAACAGTCTGTTTAGAGGCAAACTGGTATGAGAGGATGTTTTGTAATTGTAGCATTAACACAGGGAGGGAGAAGCAGGTCCGATCACAAGCAACTGCCCATCTTTTCCCATTAACACCTTCCCTTATATTTCCAGCTTGCCTTACACATTTGGAATCCACCCTCCAATCAGTGTCATTCACTGCTGATACCAGACACGCTGCCGCAGAGGTGATGTTTATTACAAGATATACTATTTGCGGATAAGTTAAAAACAAAGGTGGTTTACTTAACTTATTCTTGACAATAAAGGTTAAGAATAAGATGTCTGACTTACCTTCCAAAAGTGAGAATAATATTTTGGAAGTACTTTAGGTAGTTTACATAAGCTAGATCTGATTTTTAAGGAGGCAGGAAGTGACCGCGTTGTCCTGTACGTACAGCATTCCAGCTATCTACCTACCGTTAAGAACAACATCGCCCTGGAAGGCCAAAAGTTCCCCAGGCTCTTGGGCTACAATTTGCTGTGCCTGCTACTTTACCCTTATGAGTCAAAAGGAAGTTTGCACAGATGCACCAGTGCTGGATAAAAACTATTAGATTATGATCCAAAACTTCTGTCTGCCTCACAGTAAGTGAGAGGAGGAGAAGGGTATGACAAGCAACATTTAAGATAAAATGTTTAATTTAGAAAGGCTGTAAAAAAATTTACTCAAAGCATCATATCTCCTTGGAACTGAAATTTGAGTCTTTCACACAGTTTTGGACTGGGCTTACTATTCTTCCAAGTCAGAAAATCACAGCATAACATGGGCTGGGAGGCACTGGGAAGTTTGCAGTCCACTCTCCTGCTCCAAGCAGGGTCAGCTCTGGGGTCAGACCATGTTGCTCAGGGCTTTATCCAGTCAGGTTCTGATAGTCTCCACAAATGAGGGCTATACAACATCCCTGGACACACCGTACTCCACTAGCCTAATGAGGAGAAAGTTTTTCCCTTACAGCCAACGTAAACCTCTGTTGTTCTTGTTTATGTCCATTGCTTCTCAACCTCCTGCCATGCACTGCTGTAAAGAGCCTAGCTCTGCCTGCCCAGTAACCTCCTCACAGGCACTGGGAGGCTGCTGTCAGGTCCTCCATAAAGCCAAGTGTATCACAGTTTCCCTGTATCCAGGCACTGCAGCATACCATGGGAGCTATGGTTTTATTTTATGAGATGCAGTTCTGTGTGTCCAAATTATGATTTCCAAGGGAAACTGCAGCAGTTGTGTGAAGAAATGAAAGCTCACATTTTTTGCCAGCAAGACAAATAAACAATCAAACAAAAAAAAAATCCATCTGAAAAGACTTTTTATTTAAAAAAAGAAAAATACAGCTCTACTTGACAAATTTTACTAAAAAACAGTAATGAAATGCTAAAACTATTATAGTCATCTCCTGTTCATCCCAGTATCACAACTATAACACTGCTCTGTAAGAACTGCCACATTCAGAAATAGAGCAGTAAATCCCTAGTAGCATTTATCCAAATATGGAAAAGACATATTCCATACAGAAGTTTAGCAACAAAAATAGAGAAGGTCTGATTTGAAAAACCCAGTTTGCATTACTTGTTATTTAGCAAACACCTTCTACTAAAATCTTACAGTTTGTTGACAGCAATCTGAAATGTGTTAAAGTAGGATACACATACAGAATGTCTTATTTACTAAAGCAGAATTATTTTTGGAAAAGCTGAATGTAGAACAAGCTATGTCTTGCTCTACTTTACAGCTGAGCATCCTGTTTACATGCTGATGTCTGTGTTTATTTTCTTGGATACAGGAAGCGATGCTGAAAGACTTGAAATAATTTTGCCTCACACTGCCTATCAAGTTATTCCACTTCCATAGGAAACAATGGCTCGGGGTCAAGTTAGCTCATGCAGAGAAATATGAGAAAGCAAAGTTTCAGCGCTCTAAGACAATGCCATTTTAACAGCTATGCTACAAGGATTTTCTTTGCCAGGCTTCTTTCTCCTTTTCTGTCTCTCTGAAATACATAAAACATCCTTCTGGCTCTTTTTTTTGCTTAGAATACTGTTGAGTTATTTTTCCTTCTATATAAACCTTATTCCTCGCCCTTCTTTTACAGGACAAAGTGCTAAAATTTTCACAAGATTTGCTCTCTGTCTTCAAGCTACAGTCTTTACACATCAATCTCAACTATGGAGCTATACACAGCAGCAGTTTTTACACAATATTCTTGCATGGTTTATCATAATTTAATGTATATCTTGAAAGACAGAATGGCTGGCCTTACAGAGAGTTAAGAAGAGAAAGCCAGGACAGTTTTCCGTATAAATCTCTATGCAAGTGCCAGCTGGATTTTACAGCCCTCTGCTCAGCAAAGCATCGTAGAACAAGAACACAGTATTCTTAGAGTGCTCTGAAGAATAACAGAAAGAGGCAAGAAAATAGTCTTACTCTGTAGCAGAAAGAGGGGCTGGAAGGTCAAAGAGGAAAATTCAAGCTCCATCCTCCCCACAGCATACAGTCAACATCACTCACAGTCACTCATGCATCACAGTGACACTAACAGTAATAAGCATTAAAGAAGGAAAACACTGAAGAGGTGCTGTTACAGTACATCCCCCTCTCCTCTGGCTGTACATACCCTCCAAAAGCACACATTGCTTCCAGAACACTGAAACTACAATTTGCTGAAGCTCTGCCCAAGGAGGGACTCACCATATACACATTCCTGCAGCCTGAGAAATAGTAATTAATGATTTAGAGCAATACACCCATTCAAATAACTGGACCTGACTTGGTCTCTCAGTTTTTAATGTAAGAGCTGACTTACCCTACCTTCAGGTCACTGCTAAGCAGCGTGAGGCAGGCCCAACCACAGACAGCCCTGGAGCACAGATGATGCTGGGGCAACACAGAGGCATTGATGACTCCCCCTAATACTTTAACCATGGATTCAAGAGGAATGAGAATTGAAGAAGGTCCGGAACAAAACATGGCAGAACAATGCCATCCCGCTTCTTCCACACTTGACTGCCTAACTCTGCAAATAAACATGTATTTGGCCCACTATGTTTGCATATCCCAGATCATTACATGTACCAGAGACACTGCAAAGTAGTATAGTAGCGCACACTGAAAATTCTGCAAACTCCAGGGTTATACAGAAGGGAAAACAAGACCACTTCACTTCAGGGGCAAGATTGGAGTTCACAAGTGTGATGGACTGAATAATACTTCATCACAAGAGCCAATTTTCTTCTAACTCCCTGCAGCTTTTAAAACATAGATCTTAGTTTTGTACCTGATTTGCTAAATGGTGTTGCTCTCTATCCTGCCCTTAAAAAATAAAATTTAAAAAAAAAAAAAAAGATAAATACATAATGTCATGATTTACCATGCTCACCAGAAGCCAGCTATTTTTAGGAAGGAGTGCTGTTCTCACTTAAGAAATATACTGATACATAATAAAAATTAGGTCACTCCCCCTCTTACAGAAGGAGAAAAGGGGTATTGTTTTCTCAGTAATAACAAAAGCCAGAAGAAAATCTTAAGCACTTATTAACATGGAAGATGTCTAAAAACAAATATCCTGTGATTTCCAACAAACAAAAAGCCCTAGGACAGTTCCACCTCACATAGATTAAATTTGAGTGCTAACTGTTGCTAAAACATGAGAGATGAAAAAGAGAGATAGAATGAAAAATATATAACATACACTTTGAATCAATGAGGTAATTAAAATTACATAACTTAAGAAAGTAAACACAGGTATTTTCCTGATGCATAGGACTTTGTCAGATATATACATACAAACACTGTTTTTTGAAAAAGCACTACCAGCAGGTATGGCAGCCCTGTGTTACCCCATGCATATCCTACCCAGCCCATCCCCAGGAGCCCCCTGCCCAGCACAGGGGGCATCACCTCATGTCCATACCCCAGGACCTCCAGGATCCACTTTCCCCTTCATGGGTTTCCAGCCTACCAGGAAAGGGACTGTCACCCGTAAAACCTCTTCCCGGAAGTGCTGATGGTTAACCCATTTGGAAAAAAAAAAAAAAAAAAAAAAAAAAAAAAAAAAAAGGAAAAAAAAAGCAGAAGAGAGCAAAGGAACTCCAGCAAACAGCATGGTGCAGAATCTCCCACTCATGCATCCTCTAACACGCCTTCCTAACTCAACTCATGTACATTCAGGAATAGCAATAAAGAAACCATATAAATGCTGTCCTACCTCACCCTTAAGGCTGCCAAACATCCACCTCCACTCTGCTGGGATCTTCTGTGACCGAAGATGCTCAGGTCATCTCCCTCTGTTGTGCCCTCCATGTGAGCCTGGTGTGCAGCTGAACGACATCAAGGCCCCTCAGCTGTGGCTCCACCACCCTCTGCCCACTTTCTCATTCCCACAGTTGTGGTTTTGCCCCCACTTTCTGGAAGTTTCTGCCCTTGAGGGGCTGGCACATTGCTCCCTGGCAATTTCCAGGTTGTGACTGCTGAGACTCAGAGGTTTACGACAGACCCCTTCTACCCTGGCACCTCAGTGTTGTTCCTGAGGCCCTGGCCAAGCTCCTAGCGCACAGCACCTGGCTGCAATTACCTGACAGGAGCTCACATCACCTGGGCTCCCAGGGGCCCAACACTTGGCCACCAGGGCTGGAGAACAGCCCAGTGTTCATCCTGGGCTTGAGCACACAGGGGGACAAGGAAAGCATTACTCAGGCTCTGTGTTTATTAGCTTCTTGCCAGGCTGCAGAGCCCCACGGCCTCTGGGCTGAAGAGAGAAGCCATGGAGCTGGAAGTCCCAGCAAAAACACAGCAAAGCTGGGCTGCAGCAGCACCAGAGCTGGTGTTTAGATGGCTGTTTTATGAATTCTTGTCTCCGTTGATATATACCGCTAACCTCCATCAAATATGGCCTCTTTTTGGAAAAAAAAAAAAAAAAAAAAAGGGCTCTGCAGTGCTTGGCTGTGTGATAGTACAATAGCAGCCGTGCCATTACCCCTGATAACATCCTATCCTCTCCAAAGCCGAACCCATAATTCCTGATGCCACTTTATCATTGTTTACAGAAAGCAGGTTAAAGTTGAAGTGTAGAAATCTGAGCACTTTAGGCATATCTGGACAAGACAGAAAAGTAATAGCCTAGAGTTAAGACTGCAGACATGGATGCTAAAAAACAATGAGGGGGTTTTAATTTCTTACAGTTGATATCTTCACAGAAATTTTATTCATGGAATTAATTCAGTACCATGGGATAAAAGTTGTTTTTAGAAATGCTAATGCGAAAATGACCACTCGCAGAGGAGATGATGAACTAATTTAAGGAAAGGTGCTTGATTTATTTGCCCCTGCTCTGTTTTTATTTAATTTTGAGAGAAACTAAACCAATCTGATTTGAAAAATAAAGTTGAGCCAGAGATACAAGATGGTACAAGTAAAGGTCCCCCACTGCTTTCAGTATGTTACAAAATATATGATACCTGGTATAGTAATGCAGCGATAGATCAGCCTTCCACAATGGAGAGGAGACACTGTTACTCCTGGTGTTTTCTGCCTTTCAGAGGCAAGCATGCTCCAGAAGATGGTCACTTTTGATGCTGCCAATATGTCAACTTGGAAAGGAGTGAGATCAGGCCAAGACATGCATTTTAGTGCCATTTTCCACCTTATTATTATTGCTTTCATGTGGCTATAAGAGTAATTTTTAGTACTTCATACCATCCAGACAAAGGTTTTTTACTGGGCTGTGTCCTTACAAAGTTCAGACCTTAAAGATATTGCATTTTATTTTTAGCTGTTGTCCAACTGCAGTGTCTTTTAGTTGCAAAGTAGTCCTAATTTGGAAATACATCGTGACACTCTGTGGTTCGCACACTGGAAGAAGTTTTCAGGAAATCACTGCATCCCAAACCTCTTTTGTAGACCAAAATCAAAAGGTTTTATTCCCACATACTCTCAGTGAGACAGAAGGAAACACCTAAAAGAGGAAATTTAAGTTAGTAAAATCTCTCTCTCTCTCTTCAAGCCCAGATTATGTATCGCATATGCCCCACTTGACCCCACTGTAAAATTTTTAATGGCACATATCGAAGGCCTTTGTCTCCAGTGGCTAAGCCGTGGTCGGCCCGAGGGTGCCCAGTGCCGGGTTATTAGTGCTTGGCAGGTGATGTGGCAGAGTGTGGTGCAGCCCCTGTGCACAGCAGTGCAGCCCCCAGTGAACGCCCCAGTCATACATATATATAACCATCACTCTTGCCCCATCCTGCTCATTCGTAAGTGAACCTCACCTGTAAAGAAATAGAGATTTTTTTTTTTTCCCCTTAATATCGCCTACAAACAGCTTCTCAATTTTTAGTCCATTAACAGATCTTTCCTGGGATCTATTAACATGTCACTGTGGAATGTCTTTTTCTTCAAAGTTTAATACAGCTTAACTCTGTCTTAATCGTATTGCTCTACTACACTTTATAGCCTGCAGCTTCAGGGAACCTTTGCCTTTTATTAGTGCCCATATACAATCATGATGTCATTCCAAAAAAGCATTGCTGCTTTGGGTTCCATAAATTCTCGTACCTTTGATTTACCTAGTGTATCTGGAGCTCTGTGAGCAGGAAGATGTGCAGGCAGGGCAAGGATATAAAATGTTACAGTAGTACCAAGTTGTGTCTGTACATTGTTTTGCAAGGAGGACCTGACAGGAGATACAGACGCTTCTTCCCTGCAGTGACACTCTTCAAAGTTAACAGCAATAATGGCTTGGTCAAGTTCTTGACACAGTCAAGGTGAATCCTGTTATGACAGTCAGTGAGAGATCAGCTGACAGATCGCTGTTGATTTCATGCTTGCAGCCTAGCTGTTGGTCACCATTTCTAGCTTGACATTGTCTCGTAAAGAAGATCTTGTGCCACCGTCTTGTTGGAGTTGCAGCATTTCTTCTCCTCATTGCCTCAAAGACCTACTGACTGCTGGTGGGAAAAGGAGCTGAGCATCACTTTGTCACTTATTTGGGGTCATTTGTGCCTCCATATGAGGAAAAAGAATTCAGGGATTGAAAATCCTACTTAGAGAAGCAAATTCAGATACATGTTTTATTTGGGTTTCGGTGTGATATTTTGTGCTTTGTAATGATGTTTAGGAGCGATGTACCAAAGCTATAGTGTGATAAATATGTGGGCTCCATCCATTAAATCTCTTATTTATCTCACTGTCTTCATTACTGGAGATAACGCACTAAGATTACGCACTTGTATAAAAGTTGCTGCTGACAACTCTGTTGTTTTTTCCAATTCCATTTCTGCTGAGAAGCATATTTTAATGCAATTTAAGGTGTTTAAGGCTATGGTCTCAGGAGCGTGAACAAGATGTCTTCACAAATTAAATGGAAACAAGAGGTCCAGCTTGTTATCTCTAAAACATCTGATACATCAGATCCCATCATCCTCACAGATTTGTCATTTGCAGGTGCTTGATATTCTTTTTAGCATCACATCAGAGAGTCTGAAAAATTATCTGATCTATCTTAAAACACCAAACTTTTTTTTTTTTTTTTTTTTTTTTTTAAGNGTTTCTTTACAAGAGTTTTTTTAACTTTTTTTTTTTTTTTCAGAGTCAGAGTAACTGCTATATGCTGTATGCGGTGCAACTGTTCAAAGGAATTGGGGATGTGCAACTCGTACAGAATGCAGCTGCCTGGCTGTGAAATGGTATTAGGCACAGAGAATACAGTATATTGATTCTTTGGCATCTATATCAGCTTCCTGTTTGTTTCTGAGTATAATTTAAGTCCTAGTTTTTTACCTGGTTGTATCCTGAAAGGTTACTGCTTTTGTCTGTATGAATTGCCATAGCAACTGTGGTGCTGAAGCAAGCAGTCATGGGCTTTAACAGCCTGGGGGTCAGCAGCAGAACTCTATTAATTTAGAGACCTTCATCTCTAAAATCTGGGTTGATTTACCAGCTTGATTGGGCTATATCTTCTGTACTCCAGTGTGACTTGGCAATCTGTGGTCTACAGAATCCTGATTTCTGCGTGGGTGGGAGGGAAGAAATATGTGTTTGTGTGTGTTTATTTGAGGAAGACTGTATAATTTTTCCTTGGAATAAACACCATATTCAAGGAACCTACCCAAAACCCAAGGTATACAGTGGTTTGAAGGTTGTGTTGACCAATTCCATTGCAAGGCTATGGCTCAAGTTTGAAGTACAGATGAGACACCGAGCACAATAAGACCACATTTGCCTGTGCTGGAACTGAATGTGGCCTGTTGCACTGTGTCTCGGGTACCTTGGTGCTTCAACCTGTGTGGAGCAGCTGCTAGTTGCAGCTCTCTAACTTTTCACAGCAGCTGCTGAGGCAGTGTTTTGCCCTTGTTTTCACACTTTTGTTTGCTGTTTCCCTAGCCTTGCACCTGCAAACACCACTAATGCTGTTAGAGCAGGTTCTCATGTGAACCAGCCACCACTGATGTAAAGATCACCCCTTTTCCCCAACATTTTCTTACCTCATGTTGTGTTAATTTATATCAAAGGCAACTAAAACATAATGCATAACAAAGCACACGTCAGTTGAATATTTAAATATTATCAAATAATATACATGCACAGGTTAGTGACCAACATGCAACACTTCTGTCTAGTACTATACTCTGCAGTAATTATCCCACAAACAGGAATATCCAATGGGGTTTTTGTGTTGACTCAGTGTAAAAACAAACAAACAAACAAAAACAATAAACTCTGGAAGAATATGCCACAAACATTCTCATTTTCCTCTTCATCCTCACTACCTGCTGCCCACAGAGGACAGCTTTCTAGGTACCCAGCTGTGCTCTTCCTAGCTGCCCACAAAGGAATTTTCCCTTCTCCCTCTCTGTGTCCTCAGCTGCAGACCCCACTAACAACTCTGTGTGCGTGTGAGCCTGTCTCAACTTCTTGCATATAACAGCCCCAACAGCATAAATTTAAAATGTCATTTTCTTAGAGTTACATGCTTGAAGCCATGAACGCAGGGAAAGTCACAAAAGCAGTAGGGCAGATAATCCACACAGTATTTGTCAGCAGGCCTGCCTTGCCCTTTAGCTGACAGAGCAGAAAACAGTGGCTACTAGCATTGTGTGCCACCAATACCTTAAGTAACGCAAAAATTAAATATTGATAATGACACATACACAGTTAGTACTTTGACCAGTGGTCACCTGTCTGTCACCATTACAGCTTTATCTGCCACGCTGCACATGTTTTTATTGAGATCAGTTCAGCTGAGGACATTATCAATAGAAACAGTTGAGTGTCAATGTCCTCGTTCTCCATAGAAACCAAAGCATCCAAGGCTGATGCTTTTAAACCCTGCAAGGTGCTTCTGGTCACATTTTTTGTTGTTGACCTGTAACACCCTAATATAGTTGTTTAGTGAGACTGCTGACCTAGCCAATGAAATCACGGAAGTAATCAAATTGTGCTCCACAATGTACAGGGGTCTCGTGTCTTTTGGGTGGATCTTTTCTGACCTCTTTGCTCTGTGGCTGCATTCTGTGCATTTTATCAGGACTTTGGGATCTAACTGACATAGCTGACAAACAGCTGCATCTATCCCCAGAAGCTTGAAGCCAAGCTTCTCAAATAATCTGCAGGAACACCAATGTGCCCACTTGACTTTTGTCAGGTATGGCTTTAGGTGACAGTTGCTGTGAACTTAACTATTATTGAGAATACCACTTTACCCTTCTCCTGCTTTATTTTTACTTCTGAGACAGCTATCAACAGTAGAGGACATTGCCATGTTCTTCAGATCAATAATAGCTACCTACCTTCTTCCTAAAAGAGAAGGCATCAAACGTTTTCAAAGGAGCTGAAATGGCCTAGAAAGGTAACTTTACATGAATCTGGAATACCCACAGAGGCAAAAAGCTCTTCATTCACAGTGTTTGTCCTTGACTTCCATTTCTTGCATGTAGTGGGATGACTTAAGCCCCAGAGAAGTCACTCACCTTTAGTCTTCGGGTCAAGTCCCCTGCGCTTCTTACTTAGCTTCAAAGCAGCTATTTTGCCAACACAAAGCGCCAAAAGAGCAGGATGCTGGCACAACAACTGGGGCTATAGCTTCCTGGCCAGGCGGCTTGTCAGAAAATGATCTTGGTCTCTGGTGTGAGGAGCATGGAATGGGGGAACAAAAAAACAGACAAAGCCTAAGACAATTGTAGTTTTACAGTCTTCTTTTTCAGCTTGCAAACTGGAGATAAGAGCAGACAAGCTTTATGACAGTGTGGAGAAATCAATACATTTTTATTGATTCTTGTAGCTGCAGAACTCTCACCCAGCACCAGTACAGGGGTCAGAGTGTGAGTACATGACTGTCATACTACACTGCAAGTATGCTCCTCAGAAGCTGTGCTATTTGATTCACCAGGGATGAAGCCTGCTCTGTTACATGGCTGCAACAACAGCAGCTGACCCAGGATCCCCTCTCAGAGGGGGAGTTAGGTGCTGTGAATTATCTACCACTGGTGGCAGCTGCAGCTGAAGGCACAGCTTCACATAAAGAAAATGTTTTGGATTTTTTTTTTTTTAAAGTACTTTCAAACAATTACGCACAGCCTATTGAAACAACATATGTTATTCCAAAAGGAAAAGGTCCACAAAGTTGCATGTGAAGAATGACACAGAAGTAGAAACATCAAAATAACACAACTTCAAAAACTAGCTAAGAAGTGGCGTAGTCAAAACAGAATGAAATTAGGGTACTTGGAACAGGCATCTGGTTTTAGAATGAAATTAATGAAAATGTGAATATAAAAAAGAATTAAAGCAGATTTGTAAGGTTTACATTTAGTGTTTTTTTTTTTTTTTTTTTAAATCCTCCAAAAAACATCAGTGAGGGTTTTTTAAAGTTTTTTTGATTT
>VXAV01010419.1:818447-830669 GCA_013399715.1 Alectura lathami
TGAGAGTTTTTCAAAGTTGTTTTGATTTTGCAGAAACATCCATTTCTTTAATTGGTATTTCCAGCGTCTCTTGGAAAATTTCTGACCTGCACCAACCTTCCTGAGAAGCCATTCATTAGCAAACCATGAGGTTCTCTGGCCGATTTCAGTAGCTGTAAAACTGTCAAAATGGTATAAAACTTACTGAAAGGTCTTTTTAATATTGTGGCCCACCTTTGCAGGTGACATTTAATAGCTGATTTGATTGTACACCAATGGACTTCACCTTTGTGCCACATCTTTCATTCTCCATCTTTTCAGCTGAGTCCATTATCACTTGTTCTGAATTCCTTCAACTCTCCTCTTTGACTTTCTGTTACTTTCCACTTCATTCTCAGACTGCACCGCCTAACACTCTACACCTGTTTTTGATGTCACCAAATAGGGACAATCGCTATAAAGTTATTTCTCTTTACAAGTCAAACCTGGAAGGTCTCTCTGTTGTTGTTCATTCTATTTCCATTGCCGGTGTAAGTGTCCTTGTTGTTTTTCCCCCTAGTGAAGAAAGGGCAAATGTCATATTCACTGAAGCAAAGACTTTGCTTTGAAGCAGTATTGATTTTTCCTTTTCCCTTCTGAAGCTTTGCCAGGCTCCATAAAAGCATGCCTCTTGTTCAGAAACTCTTTGGACGGGGAGACAACAGGGGCAGCAGTACCAGCAGGGAGCAGTGGGAAGTTAGGGCATCTGGTGGGGAATGACAATTTTGACAGCAGTTACAAAAAGAAAGAGGTCATTTTATTTTTAACTGTACTGTGAGAACAATTGTGGATCAGAGCAAAGCCAAATGGGAAAAGCAGCTTTAATTCCAACCTATGATTCCTCCTTGTCCAATTCTATACTGGAACTTTTCTCTAGGATTCAGTTATTGGCAGCAAGACACCCAGATCACCAAAAGTGACATCTTGGCTAGAGACTTAACTACCAAGGTGACAACAGCCGTGACTTTGTGGCACAATATTGTAAAAATACAAACCTTACACTGCACTGGTGCAACAGCATGCAGAGAACTTCTGGGAATGAAGGTCTGGTGCTACAACAGGATTCCAGTTTAAGAGATGTGAATTACTTTGTTTAGAACAAGCAATAAATAAATATCCAGCAGCATTTTTTAAGCTCATACATATTACACAGAAAAAAAAAAATGCCTCTGTCTTTCCCCATTGCAAGTCAGGATTCCTTGCAGTTTGTGACCACATACAGATATTTATCATCTGTGCACTGGAGAGTCTCACTCCTAATGAGGAGTTGGGTCCTGGCTTTAGGCATTAGTTAAAAGTGGTGTCTCTTCGAGCCTCCAACCCTTCCATGGCATTTTCCTCCTGCTGACTCAGAAAAAAGAGTGTCACTTACTGAAACATCAATGCCACTTTTTGCCATGCTTCTGTATTTCTTGGAGTTGTCAGGGCTGGTTTTCCAAAGCTTATTAGATGAGCTGCTGAAACTGGAAGTGCATGTAAAATTACAGCAGCTGCATTTGCAGAGTGAGTAAGTCAAGTAATAATTATAGTAGATCAGCCATGAGTTCTTGGTTGCTTTTTTTTTTTTTTTTTTGTAAAGTTAGTAACTACTTCACTTTCAGTACACCAGTAATTAAAAATAAAGCAGTAAGAATTATTCCTAATGCTAAACAGTCATCTCATGCTCACAAGAAGTAAATCGACCATGTGCCTCGCCTTTTATTACCTTTTTCTATTCAGTCCCATCTCCCTGTCGGAAAGTTCTTTAAAACCAAAAATCCATAAGATGGCTTCCAAATTCTCAGGTCTTTTCTGAATTCTGCATATGAGACAGTTGAAAATGAATTTAAAAAAAAAGAGTGTGGAAAAACTGTTATCAACAACAATGAGAAGGTTCTGTTTTCAGCTACTCATCTGTAAGGGAAGTGATTCAGTAAGTGCTGTCTGAAAGCCATCTTCATGATGAATAAAAGGAAAATGTCCTGTGGACACTCAGGCTTACAGGAGTAGCCCCACCGCCACCTCCCTGGTGCTGACCTGTGCTTTGTGCATCAGCACTGCTCTAGCTGACAATGGCACGTGTCAAAGCACTTCAGCCTCCCCAGCAGGGCCATCATCAGCTGCTGCTTTTTTCCCCTCCGTCCAACCACCTGTACCTGTCAGTGAATTTTGCAATCTTTCTCCAGCAATAAGAAGTAACTTAAAACTGTGACACCCGGCATGGGGGATGTAAAGCATAACCGATACTGTTTGCCCTGTCAAGACCCAAGCACAGCAAGTAATAAACACATGGCAGCTATTTCGGTGTCCCACGTCAGCTTTGACTTTACACAGTTTCCTGCAATATGTTTTGGGGCACATCACGCCGTTGACCTCCGCACCGGTGTTACCCATCCTGTTCTCCGTGTACATTTGTTTTCATTATTTGTGCCCCCTCCTGCTGGTTTGTCTGACAAGCTTGGGATCTGCAAGCTGCTTTCCCAGACCTTTAACAAACAACCCATCATCAGTTGCACTGCATATGGAAGGCTAAAGCTTGAATTTGTTTTCACTAAAAGCACATCACAAGACCTGCTTCATCAGCAGTTACCTAGTTTGCTCACACCAGACAGAGTCAATTTACAGACCATGTCCACTGTTGACCCTGCTGTCTGCTCTGGATTATTCCAGCCTGCCTCCACTTTCTAAAATTAAATGTTAGCATTTTAATTGCTGTTTTTAACTCTTGCCTAATTGGGCACAAGTTCATACTGCTACAAACCTCGCAAAGGAAAGCAAGAGAGATCACTGGTACTAGCAAGATGAGTTTGGTCCATTCCGCCTCTGCCCATCATTTACAGATGGTTGAATAGCAGTGAAAAAATTGGGGTACTCCTGTCCCCTCACCACCCCTGCCCAGCTCAGATACACCATTGTGCTGCAGAGACTCCAGGTCTCTGTCCCTGCCAACTTAATTCAAAGCAACTCTGAGTTTGCTACTTGCTCATGTTGCAACTGAAAGAGCTTGTGGATGTTGGAGGCTACACCTTGTGAGCAGGCATCTCAGGCTTGTCTATGATGCATGATCAGAGCTGAGTTTGCAGAACATGATATTGTATTGCTTTTCTTTCTTTTTATTTGTTGAAGACAAAACTGGTTCATTCAGAACTGCAATATAATTTTGCAATAATTGCAAAAAAAATACAATTTTTCTCTATATTAAAGATATTGCTTAATTTGACCAGAATAAATGGAAATAGAAAAATTTGTATATTTTAAACCAATAAACGAATGGTGAAATTATTCTAGCATTTCTTTTTCTGACTTTTCACAAGATTTTTCTTCTAAGCAACTATCTTTAGTTGTTCTCATCTTAAAAAATTCATATTTTAGGAGAAATGCAGCCTATCCTATTCAATTTACTATAGGGGGTGCCAAAGATTTGCCGACTGCAGATTCCAAGTTCAGCTCCTCATAATATTATTGTTTTTTTCTGCCACTAAAAAGTCTCTGACCATAGCAACACAAAGCCAGAATGAACATTCAGGAAACAAGCTTGGCGCGTACCTGAGGGATTATGGGCTGATCACAGAATGATGAGGCCGAGGAATTAGCTGCACATGCTCTACTTTGGCAACGAGCACCTGAATACTCTGGCCACTGTCACCTAGCATGCAGCAAAAACACAGCAGGTCTACTGTAACATCTGTAAGTGGAGGTCAGCAGCAAGCCAATATTTCAGGTTAAATTTTTAACCTCAGAAAACTTCTTTTTTTTTCCCCACAAACATTTTACCAAGATTTAATTTGCTGTTCCTATTTCCTTCACACATAAGACCACAGACCACATGACAGTGGAGGAAAAAAAAACAACTGAAATAAGCGGTAGGTTGTTCCCTACTGCTGCATTTGTGATGGCTGCAAATACTGCCCCCGATGGACTCAGCCATGCTGTGACCATTCGTCCTCAGCAGCCTGCAGAGGTGCTTTCCAGTTCCAGTGCTGCCTTTTGATTACCTTTCTTGGTGTCCCAGTGAGTCTTTTGCACTGCTTAGGCAGGCAGTGGGGCTATGGAGACTGCAGCCTTAGTGGTGTAAAGGTGAGTGATTATTTTATCCTGTCACAATATTTCTACAGTGCTGTTGTATTCCAGTGTGACCTGCAATGACCAAACTGAAGTTCATTTCTTTAACAGCCTAACAACATCCTACGGTTGTGCTGTCACTAACATCAAAAAGGCAAAGTCATTTTACATCCAAACATTGAACAAGAGCATTCAAAATTGCTTTTTTTCATTACCATATACCTGTGAGAATAGAGAGAAAAGAAAAAAAAATATTAATGCAAATCTAATTTTGCTGAACATTAGCAAGGAAGTTGCTGTCAGCGAGGACCTAGCCAAGACATCTACCATTTCCTATAAGTGCCCTTCACTAACTTTGTGAAAGCCAACAAAGCTATTATGCAAGCAAGCATGTTGCCCAAGCTCCTTTCCTCTCCTCAGAAAAGGCCACACATAACACAGGTAAAAGTCTAATCACAGCTTATTTTTTTTTTGGCTCAACATACGTGAAATCTCATTCTACCAATCCTTAATTCAAACAAATCTACCTTAAACTATAGTCAGCTATATCTGGTGCCTAGGTTAACTGGATGACAAATTCTTTAAATAAAGAGTCTCTGGAAGGTATCAGAGTCAATGAGCCTCATGAATGCTCACAGCTGTTCTCCGGAATTCAGAGTTTTCTAGCTTTGACCTCTGCTCTGTCTGACAAACTAGTTTTACAGAAGCCTTGCAGAAAACAAAATAGACATATACTTGATGGTGATTGCACCACAGGTAGTCCCAGTTAGTTGATGCTTTTTCATATTGATCTCTCTCCTAAATGAATAATGTTTACTAGTTTCATAGTCAATGAAGCCATCAATAACTGTCAGCTTTTATGTCTCTTTGACCTCACTGTGTAGCAAATATTGCTATCAGTTTTATCTGATTTGTTCTCCTTGTTTCTAGATTTTCAGTTAATCTGATTGCAACACACAGCACGAGGATCAGAGGCTAGAGCAAATGCAGCTACAGCATTCACACAGCTCCTAAGACATTAGAGATCCCATTTTGCATATTTCTCTTCAAAATGTTAATGTTTTACAGGACAATAATCACTCCTCTCTCCAGTAAAATAAGTTTAAAATGATTTAAATGAAGAATAGGTCTAAAGCATGTCTTTATAAGTTTTTACAGTCTTAAGTGCTTGCCAAATAGATGCCAGAGAGCACACGCAAGTCTAAAAATACTCACATAAGCCCATCTTCAAGTGCTTGTCATTGATCTGTCTATTGCACATCTTCATGGCCAACCCAGGTTAAAATAGTGCAGCTGTGACAATATAACTGGAGGCTGCTAAGCTGACAGAAATAATTTGTTATGCTGTTTACAAGTAGTGAAACCCCCTCAGCTTTTGGTCAGTTTTTAACAATACGAGCTGTGTCCTTTTCACTTGTGAACTCTCTTGCTGTTCCCGTCTCCTCCTACAGTTCTTAGGCAAAGGCATGAAGCCTACAAACACACAAAACTAGAAGGAGAGAAAGGAATCCCTACCACCTAAAAAAGGACCGCACTGCACTAGAAGTCTTCTTTGTAAATATAGATATCGTGTGTTAAACACAGCTAAACCCATATTAACTTCGGAGAAGAACCAGCCTACTTGACATTGAACCAGCCTACAGCTGAAATTGGTGAAACTGGTACTACACCACCTCCTTTTCTGCTGGTGTGCCAGACTGCTCAGTAGTGGTTTGATCCTCAAAATTCGCTTCTGTTGGCTAAGCATGTCTTTCCTCCAGCTCTTTCTCCCCATCTTTCTCTTCCCTATGGCATTTCTATGTTCTTCTGCATCTCCACTTTGCTAACTTGCTTCTGTGTGAGCTCACTCCTCACCAAGCAATATCCCCTAGAATAAAATAATGTTGCGGAACTAACAATTCTTGTAAACTATATATCTATGTCTTAGCTATTAAGTTTGCTCTAATCCTAGAGCTATTTAAAGAAGTGGAAAAAATAGGACAAAAATCTCCAGCTCATCTACCCATCCCAAGGCAGAATGTGTTCTGAAATGCTTTCTGCACTACAAATGCCACAGGCAACCAGCTCCAGTTGTTGCTATGCTTGCCATCAGAAAGCTTCTTCACTACAAGGTTTTCAAAGCAAGGACTGTACATTGCTTCATGCTGCTTCAGAGCTTTTGCTATTTCATTCTTATCACTGCTGGTCTTATTCCCTTAGCTATAGGTGTTATTGTAATAAAATATACAATGGGTGTAAAAAGCTATTATTCTGGTATACACAACTTACAACCCACATATATAAACATATATACCAATTGCATATTCATATAAAAATTAATAGGAGACAGTGCTTTATCTCATAACAAGGTTTCAGGACCTGAAGGAGAAAAAATACAGCATTTAACCCATCTACTTTTGTTTCCCCCTTAATCACCTGTGGAAAACAGATACCTGTAGACTGAAATTCTTTCTCTAATTAACTTCATGTAAGGTCTAGTCAGCTTCCCTATACTAGGCAGTTAAGTTTACGGAAAGAGAATTTCATCCTGACAACTTTGTATATCCAGCCAGAAACCAAGAGCAAAAACACCTCCCACACTGGATATGAAACTATCCTTCTGCTCTTGAAGAAAAGGCTGAATAGCTGTTTAAAGTTGCAGGAAAAGTAGCAAAATAGGTTTGATGCTTCACACCTGTAGCTTATTCCCTTATTCTGTGGAAGGTGGGTGTCTTTCTCAGGTGCAGTCAGTGGAAATTTTGCTGTTTACTGCAGTGGGGTCAGCGTGAGCTTAGCTCAGTGGAACTGCTGCAGGTAGAGGTACCGTGACAAAGCCTGCTTCAGTACAGAGGTCTTAATGTCTGCACAGCTGGGAACAATACATCAACAATTATCTGAAGTGTAGCTGGGAGCTACAAACTACTCATAACCTCTTTAATGTTCTTAATTTAACAAACAGCAGAGTTTACAAGTCACTGCTTATTTCTGGAGGCATATGCTTGCCTTGGGTGTAGGTTTACTTTTGTCTCTGAAATTGTACCTCTAGCACCTTTCAAAGGAAAAACTACCATCTGGCTTGTGCATGAGGATAATTCAGTGAGGGCTGTGAACTTCCTGGCACATGCCTTTAGTTCTTCTACCTATTCAGCAAGTGGTCTTGGCCATGGTGGACACTAGACATACTACGGTAGATGGATTTCCAGCCTAATCCAGAATACCGCTACTGCTGGGGCTGGGATTTCATGAGTCACTAGAGGAATTTCATCTCCAGAACTGTTCTGAGAAGTGTTTATGCCCAAACACTATGCTCATGGACAGGAGGTTATCTATGAATAGCCCTGGATATGCAACTATGACAAAAACAAGATGAACTAAAATTGCAATTCAGAAGTAGAAAGAAGACTGATAAAAATAAGTGAACGGATATTAAAAATATTTCAAATATTTGCATTTGTGTGAGACAATCATAAAAGTGATGAGAAAGGGCATGAAGAAGAATAAAATTGCACTTATTACAGAAACAGTTTTTAAAATAGACTTGAAGTAAAAAATAAAAAACAAATTACAAAAGAAAGGATTGGATAAGATACTCTGCATAAATGATGAATGAATTAGAGAATTAGAACACTGTCCTAGCAGTAGTTCATACTGAAGTAACATGATAAAAAGAGAGTTAAAAAAAATTATATCCCTGAACTGAGTTGTAAAATGGAACTAGGATATGTGTAGGACACAGGGAGATCACGTGCAGTATTACAGCGCAGTCCAAATTCTAATAACTAAGTAGCCCTTTTAGGCTGAACATAAACTGTATTCGTTTAAAAACATTACATGTTTTTTAGAACAAAGTTAGTAGAATATCAAACATACAAATATTACAAATATTGTATTATCATTATTATGTTTTTTCTTCTGTCAAACGTAGCAGAATTTGCAAGTGCTTTTCACATTTGTTTGGTGTATCTCAGAGCTATAGCTGGGACTGGTTTTCTGGAGAAGTCTCCTTTCATAAACTTAACCATGCCCTTTCTTCCTGGACACGGAAAAAGGAGAACTCCCAGCAAGGCTCCAGGTTGTGGCAGTTATGATTGTACACTTTCCTGGTTTTGGTGAGCTTTGAGAGAATCAAGATTGCAGAATGTGCCTACAGAAGAAACAGAAAATAGCAAAAACTATGGTTTGCTATTTTTCTTCTATTACTTTTTCTGATCTTGGCCACTGAAGTCATAGTTCATGGGAAGAAAGCAATGGTTCGTATTATCTTCATCTTCTATGAAGATCTGTCATGGCACACTCACTCCGGTTACTTACTAGGGAGAGAAAAATAAATTTATGGCAAATCGATGGATGTTAAAGGAAAAATCAGCATAGAGTTTAACATTGGAGTCTCTACTCGCTGTCCAAGAGTAATTGGTTTTAGACGTTACTTACCTCTTCCAGAGAAGATTCAAGTTTCCACTTTGTTGACATTGCTCTAGACTTACCTGTATGTAAATTTATTCCTCTGCTTAGCCAAATTTCACCACTACATAGGATTAACCTTGTGAAGAGTAGAAAAACAACATTGTACAACCATATTGTAATCATCAATCAGTAAAATACTGCATTATTTCTTCTGAAAATGTATTTGGTGACAAATGAACCGTATATTATTTTTAGAACACTTCACAGAGTCTTAATTGCTTTAAGTCACTGCCAAAGTTGTTTCTAAAATTAATGGATGAAATAAGCGTGTTACACATCTCACTGTCCCAAACTGCCTCCTGCCAGAAGATTAGTTCTGCCTCACACCTCATTTTATTCCAGGGAAAATTTATTTAATATATATTGTACTGAGCATGGACAATGGCTGGTCTGCAGCCACAAGTTTTCTTTTTCTGTCCTTCACACCAATGAGACGCAATGATACTGCAGCCCAGAGACATATGGCCACACAGACGTGGCGCTTGGACCAGACTCACTGAAAGATAAGGTACTTTGTCTGAGGTTTGTCCTTGCAATATCATGGTGACCTTTCATTTTGGAGGGAACTGCTCAGTGTTTGGCCACCAAGCATGAATCATGCACGCTGCTCTTTGCAGATGTACAGGGAGATGAGTAACTCAGGGAGATCTGGAAGCATCCAAAGCCTCATAGACACCGTGTCATAGCTGTTTCACTTTCATATGGACCTCAGAGGAGTTTATACACAGATTTCAGAACCTGTCCTTTTATCAGTAGAGTCAATACTAACTTCCACAGCAACAGAACAGAATTTCTAAATGCAAAATTTGTCTTTTTAATTTTTTAAAAACAATTCATTTACAGTGTTATCAGCTCACATATTCTTCCACAAACCTGTTGTTAATTTAGCCCTAGTGTTATTAACTCTTGCTGCCAGTATTATCAGCAGCCATTTTACAACAAGTTACTGGCTTTTACAGTTGTATGGCTGAAAATCTGAATACCAAATACCCAACCATATAGACTTAAGATCTCCACTTTTATTATTTAAGTGGCATCATTCTAAAGATAATCTCATAAATGTTGAATGCTTGGAGTTGCTGAAGATGAGAGGGGAAAATTCAGGTGACAGAGAAAATCCAACTGTTTCTGTCCTGAACTTACAGCGTGTGTGTGGCTCAGTTGTGTGCCTGTTTCCATACTGATCAGCCAGAATGCAGCACAGCAGACCAGGATTACAACTGCTGTACAGTGTCGTCGTGTCTTTTGGCATATAGGTCAACATATAGATTTGAGGATCAGACACAGGACTGAATGTTCCTTTTTTAAATGATCTTAGCATAAAATTTACTATAGCATGTTAACGGTAAGAACTCTGTTACAGACCTTTTCTTTGTACCAATGTAATTAGCAGGGATTTTTGCTTGTATAAAACTCTTTTTTTTTTTTTTTCTGAATTTCAGACTTGCATATAACTAACTATAAACCTACTTTAAGCATATTTTTTAGTGCCAGATAGTGATAAAATCGGGTAGTTATGCTTGTAATAATTTCTATGAGTGCATGTTTGTGTGTGTGAGAAGATATGCAAAAGGAAGGTGAGATGAGCCATGGTGAAAATTAAAGGTCCAGGAACAGATCTATAACTGATGTAAATTGCCAGGGCTTCATTGATTTTGACGGTACTATGATAAATACTAACTCAGCTGGTAATAAAATAAATGTCATCAGCTAAGCATCTGGTCAATAACATTTCTGAATGCAGAATGAGGGATTGGTGTTCCCTCCACTCTGAGCACCTGCATCTATCTTTGAATTGAATCTGCGTGGTGCAAAAGGGCAAAATTTCCTGTTTATTCATGCTTCTAGAAAGCTCCTCTATTGGCTGGGGTAGTGTCTGTGGGTAAGCGCGTGGACAGAAAGATGCTCATATATATATGTATGTATGTATATATATATACAAGAAAACGTTTCCTGGGACAAACAAATACACTGCTTTTACTGCTCTGATGTTTTATCTTTGTGTGAAAAACAAAACAAAACAAAACACATTAACAGATGCTGCATGAAAATACTTGCACAAATTCATTGCACTTCTATTTACCATTCATCCAATAATGAGGGAAATTAAGCTCAGTCTTGACTTTAATCCACCATTTACATACATAAAATATTTAATTTCCTTTTAGAAAATAAAACTTATTAAAGAAATAATAGTTTCATGCATGTATAAATTACCTAGAATTATATTAACAAAAAGGAATGAAGCCAGGCTGCACATAAAAATCTGCTCTTCTTAGGTGATTCTTAATATATATATATTATTTTTCTAAACATTTTCCACCAGATAGTTTTCAGTTCATTACCTTTTTCTAAGTGTTTCCTATTTCATACGGTTTTTACTGAATCTATAACTAAGAAATCCATTATACAATGGCATTAACAGAACCTAAGAGAAAAGGCACTTTGTGCATAACTGATGGTTAACTCATTGATTCTGCTGTGTAGTTCTCTGGAGCACCTTATCAAATGCTGCTGATTTCTGGTCTGCATATGCACATATTGATGTGCCAGACTTGAATCAAATTGGAATGTTTAAGTAAAAGAAGTTCCTTCACCATGTTTCAGATTGCTCAAATTTATCTGGAGACCTCTAAAGGACATCTTAATCTTATACTGTTCTTATTTCAAATAGAAAAACATATTTTTGATGTTATTACAGCGAATATCCCTTAGCTTACAGGCAGGAAAAAAAAAAAAAGGCAGAGCAGAACTGCTGCAACAGATATTCTGACAAGAGCCTTGACTGAAAAATAACAAAATCCCTGCAGGGAATTTCCCTTTCATTTATTTGGAGGCATATTTGCACAATAATAGTTAAATTACCTAATGTTCGCTTACACTAAAAAGCAATCATCTGTAACAATCCTGTACTAGAAAAAAAGGGGGGGATCAAAAGCCAATATTTTAAACTAACACTTCAGGAAAAAAGGCAACAACTTACAAACATCAAAGGAATGCCATGATGTTTGACAGCTTCCTCTGAAATCACTTTTCATCTCTTAGTGAAGATGGCAACAGAAATCCCAGTATTTCTTGTGCAGTGGTGTCTCTAAGGCTGCCACATGTTTACTAGTTAGACCTCTTCTCATCCTGTTTTCAAGGTGTTTCAATAACCAAAACATCTGGTAATTAAAGTCTTGTAACATAGGAATCCATTTTTTGTGCAGATAACAAAAACAAGAACTACGTTTTCCTATGCCACGTTACATGCAGGTAGTTTATCCATGCTCTGCAACACTTCAGTGGGTGGAGAATACCATGTGGAGCCAACTAAGATACCATTGAGCAAAATGCATTTTTATCTGCTTTATTTCTCCTAGAAATGTCAGCACAGCACATTATATTGCCTGTAATTTTAATAGATAAACGAGACAATGATTCCATTGTTATTTTTTTTCTCAAAATGGTAGAATACATTTCCTTAAAAAGGTCTGCAAACATATTTACAAAGGTGTGAAAACAGTAAATGCAGGCTTTTCATATTTTTACTGAATTTCCAAAGACTGACTAATATCTTAATTTTATTGGAAATCTGGTCCAAGGATGATACAAGAAATTAGATATCACACTCAATTTTGTTTTGTTGTAAGCTACTGTGGAAACAAATCAAACAGATAAATATTTTAAAAAGAATAAACTCATATTCCGTGAAGCATAATGAAGATATTCCCAAGCCAT
>VXAV01010419.1:845264-857096 GCA_013399715.1 Alectura lathami
AAAAAAAAGATACCAGCCTGTGAGAAAGTATACAGCAACAAATGCTACTCTAAAAATAAAACATCTTACAGAAACATGCTTTAAGGTTTTTCTTTTTCTTTTCTTTTCTTTTCTTTTTTTTTCTTTTTTTTTCTTTTTCTTTTTTTTATTTTTTTTTTTTTTAGGAGCTGTGTTACTGAAAGCAGGAACACTTACGATTTGAAATTGCCCACCTGTTTTGGCATGTGTTTTAGCTACGTTTTCAGTTACAAATCTCTATGCAGTCAAATGTCATCTTTTATTTTGCTGAAAGAATATGTTACATTGTACAAGTGAAAATGTTTCGGTGCATTGCGGAAGAATAGAGGACATTTTGAGGGAGGAATTATATTCCCTTCAGATTGCAAATTCCTTGGTTAGGACTTCGGTTTGACACTCTCTATTAATATTCAGTGGTAACTGCAATTTACAGAAAATTTCACTTGCCCTTTAAACTGTACCTACTCAGTTAGAAATGTGAGCAAGATAAGCAAATTTTAAGTAATATGATTTAACTTAAAGAGCACATTTGTTTCCATCTTAGATATCTCGCTTGAATTGGCATCAGCTAACTAATCTGAATGAATTACATGGGCAGCAGCACTGCGAACATTAACGTGTATGTGATATTCATGAAGCTGAGGATCCTGCTCCTTGCTTTGCTGACCAGCCCATCCCAAGATTAATAGCGTACTTTAGTAATGGATAAGGGGTAAGGGTCTCCTGTAAGGAAGATGTAGGGGAATACAAACCATTTAAGTGCAAGAAAAATATTCCCTCATATTCATCTGCAATGTACTTCTGCTCAAGGATCAGACAAGCACTTCTTCTGAAAAGGCTGCTCAGACAGGAGATTTGTATCAAACTTGTTTCATATACAATATGTGAAAAAGTGATTGCCGCAGTAGCAAAGTACTCTCCTGTTTCTGTAGTTTCCTGCCACAACGTTAGTAACAACATGAAATATTTCAGAAGTGCAAGATTTTACGTTCACTGCATAAGATGTGTGAAGTATCATGGTAGAACACCAGACACTCTGTACTGGCTTTTTAAGATATGTGAGACTGCATTGATACAGTATTTTGCTTTTTTTTTTGTATAGAGGATAAATCAATAAGCCAGAATTCTTAGAAGACAAATGCAGTTAGAATTACAATTACAATCACAATTAGAAGACAAAGTTCTATTGTAAAAAAAATTGTTAATGTGTGCCTTCTATCCATCTATGTGTTCACAAACTATTCACTTTTCATTCTAGCACTAAGGTTATGTGATTGGTCACAAAAAATGCTTGAAAACTCATTTATAGTCTGTGTTCTCATACCACAGATTTCACAAATTAAGGTCAAATATCTTCCATATAAATAGCCTGAACTGTTTTTTTGTTTTGTTTTGTGTCATTTTTTTCAGTCCATGACTTAGCTTTGGGAAGTGTTAGGCTTGTATTTCTGCAGCGATCAAGTTGTGACTAACAAAATGTAGCTCAGTGAGCCAAGCAGCACTGATCAAAGTGATGGGGGAGACCAGGAAGGGCTCTGGTATGAGGCTGTTTCAATTGCAAACCACTTACAGCTGTGGAATTTCCTTTTTTTTTTTATTTTTTATTTTCCTCTAACAGAAAGAAAATCCTTCCCTTCAATACGGACTATACAGCTGACTTAGGAAAAACATCTCAGAAAGTACAAAGCTTTCTGTGAGTAGTTGCTCCCACTATCCATATAACTTCAGTCACCCAGCTCAACTATTTTAAATGCATGAAGTTGTGTTACTGTAAAAACATTCCTCAAAGCTAAGTGTGTGAACAATAAGCCGTACCGTGAGTAGTGCAAAACAGCTGCAATAATTCATGCACTTATTGGACTCTAAAGTGCTGCAGAATTGCTGAAATATCCCAACAGCATCAACTTCTGTGGTCTGTGCTATTGCCTCAGCAGCTGGCCTTTGGAAATTCCTATTCATTTCACCAAAGTAAACAATTTACAGAACTTAATTAGCTCTCTGTATAAGAACTCATATCCACATCCTTTGTCCTTCAATATTTTGAAAGCATACATGGAGAAAAGCTCATGGTGGTATATCAACTCTGTTGTGCTTTTTCAGCATTGCTATTTAACACCGGAATTTTTAACACTCCTCCAAAGAGCACCAAATCCTTTGAGTTAATGGTAGCAAAGTGGATGGAGCCTACAAAAAGGCTGGCCTTTCCTTTTGGCTCTTTGAAACAATGGAAATTTTCACCTCCTTGCATTTTACTTAATCTCTTTTCTTGTGAGAGGCAAAACGAACCAAGCTCTGCATGTTACAGAGTCCCAGACAGCAAGGATAAAGGGGCTTCAGCTGCCCTCTTCTTGTCAGACCTGTGCTCAAAGCACAGCACAGCCTGTCCCAATTGATCACTCAAGAGATCAGCACTATGGCAGCTTATTACGGATGATCTTTACTGAAGAGTCAAATGAAAGTCTGATAATAATCTCCAAGATACTTTAAAACAGTTGTATAAGCAGTAGGGCTAGTCCACTAGAAGTGATCTTTAATACTGATTTCTGGATATGCTGTAAAAGGAAAAAAGAAAAGGAGGAGGGAAGACTACTCTCATGGATACAGCTACAGAAACTCATTTTACAGGATTTTTAGTGATATGTGCTGACACATATTGGAAAGTAGAAGTAAGCCCTAAGAAATGATGGATGACATTTGGCATAGGTGGATGCAAAAGGCAGCTGAAGTATGTTTGAATTGTCTGCTTTCATTCTTTAAAAATACAGGGGAAAAAAGGTACATAAATATATATTTTGTTATTGAAAAGAGCAGATATCTATTAATATTTTCATTTTGAAAAAATAAGCAATTCTGCTGCCAGCAGATAACATCTGCTTTAATGCCTTCCACAAGGTAAAATTCATTCTTGTTAGTACACAGCTGAGTCATGCTCTAGGGTGATGCAACTTTTAGTTTAAAGTATTTTTAAGCTGCATACAAAATTTTCACAGGATAGTGAACAACACTGTAGTACTAAATAATACAGTAGCGATGCTCTTATGACCTACCTTCTTTGAGAACTTTAACAAAAATGTAAATAAAATCAGCAATCACTAACAGACAGCATAGGCAAAGCCAAATGTTATCACGGGATGAAGTGTGGAATACTAAAAAATCAAAAATACACTGATCCACTGAAACGTATCCAACCAAACCACCAATGATGAGGGAAGACTACCAAGACGAATGGAAAAGTCCATTGCCAAGGCTATCATTTGACTTTCTGACTTCGCAGAAGAAAGCAATACCCTGAGGGAGCAGTTCTTGGCTTCACCAAGATTTAGTGCACAGCTGTTCCAGTGCTGTTTACTTCAAGTAGCACAATATGCAAAATTATGTAGCCCACAGCACATTGCATCCAGTATCTGTCCTCTACTTTGGCCTTTCTCTGTTTGCATTTTCAGTAGCAAAACCAGAATAAAGACATGAAAGTATCTCAGCCTGTCCCACAATACTCTGTAGCTTTTAGCTTTAGGTGGTACAATTAAAGGCAGCAGCTACAGACCTCGATAACACATTATAGTGGAGAGTTAACAAATACCAATATTCTTAATGTGCAAGGTTTTAAAAATCAAAATTGACCCCATAAAAAAAGATCTCCTCTCCATTTTCATTTAAGATTTGGGCAAAATGAGTTAGTTATTCTCAAGATATTCCAGATGGTACTTGAAGATCTTTCTACCCAATATATTTGAGAAATTTATGCTATGTAATGAGCTGTTTAATACGTGCAGCTACTTAGAACTACAAGTAGTTCAAATACAGATTTCAAAAGCATCATTTATGTCACCCATTTCAGCTGACTGTTCCATGCCAGAGACCACTTTTTCCAACTTAGGCCTCTGGAAATCGTCTTTGCTTTATAACGGTCATTCGGGTTGTGTAATAGTATATGTTTTCAGTAATATCACTCCGTTTTTCAGAATTTTGAATATGTGTGTGGGTGAGAAAAAGGATGGATTTAATTTCACTAGAAAGGAAAATTCATAGTTAAGAAATAAGAAAATCATAATTATGAGTTCCATTGAGAGGGACAGCACCGTAATTTTTTATACTTCTTCACGGCGTTGAGATGTGCGATGAGGGTCCAATCAATGCTAATATATATTCTACGAGATGATGAAAGGGAAGTCAGAATTCTTCATGTAAAACTGCATATGCAAATCACTAGTTAGAACCCTAGCAGCTATTTGAAAGTGCAATCTATCAATCAGAACACAGAAATTATGGTGCTAATTTACTGTGAACTCAAATCTCCTTATTTGAAAATAAATAGAAAAAGATTAACCACTGGACCAATTACCATATGCCATCACTTGCATTTTTAAATCAGAACTGGAGACTTTCTAAAAATAAATCATGGTTCAAATATAATTTAATTCAGGAAAGTCTTATGGGCAGTATAATATAGGTAAAGGTCAGATCATCACNTGTGAGTTAAACAACAAATGAGTCTTAAATAATCAAGAACTGATTTCTGTAGCCTAAGCAGTACACACGTCAAACATATTGGGAAATTAAATAAGTTCTATGAAACCACGAGAAATAAAGCTTTTCCATCTTGGGTCTCTCTTCCTCTTTTCCATTCTCTCTTTGGCAGAGTCTAGCCATATTTAATCACTATCAGCATTATGCCTGGAGCTCTGTCATGTCAGTAAAGATACGTATGTCCACCACGCCCTTTGAAATATACTCGGGGCACACAATCTATTTATCACTTAACAAATCCTTAGGAATACCTGGCAATATTTTTACCCTATAGTAAAAAATAGGGTAAATAATATGGTAACAATCTGCCGTGCCTTTTGCAGCCAGACTGTTTGACCAGCTCCTTGCCCCTCCTGCAGCACCACAGCCACATCTGTTTCCCTGCTGCAACACAATACAAAGCGGTAGCACCATGACCAGAAAGATGGCCTTCTGCTCTGCCCCCTCCAACACCTGCAGGCAGATTTGCCTCACTAAAGACACTGTATTTAAGGCTATCTTAGCCCATATATAAGAATAACTTCTGATAAAAAAGGTGAGTAGAAAAAGCAGCAATTCAATTTCAGTTTCAATCATAGTGAGGCATATTGAAGCACAGCGCAACACCACAGGTCTCATCCCACTGTTACACCACATTAGATATCGTGACTTGTTATTGCAGCTGCCATTTGTTTTCAGGAAAGCAGAGGTGCGGATGCTCTTACCCAGAGAAAGGGCCTTAGTATCCCCTAAATTTTCTAGCAACTGTTTAAATAAATACAGGATGTCAAATAATTGTCCTTAGTTCGAGGAAAGAGAAGGAAAAGAGACTAAAATCCACCCAAAGTTAATTGAGGCTAAAATCGCTGCAGCTCCATCTACTGCAATTTCACATTGGTGCACTTCAATTAAGGCATAATAAGAGTGCAAAGTAATTTATACTCATAGATTAGATGTCGTCTGTGAAAAATCACCGCTTAACTCAAAGTAGGCTTCTGGAGAACCAGCAGCACAAATGTTGTAGGGCTGGGTTTTGCTCTGCACTTAGCACCTTGATAGCACAAAATTTAACTGTTTAATCATGTTAAAGTAATTGTGAGAAATGCTTTATATATGTGGACACACATAGATGCATGCTATCAGCACGTTGATCTTTGTGCTTCACTAAATAAAGTTTCATTCACCAATGAAGTGCCAGCATAACAATGCCTGCACTGTTTCTAATAACAATCTCAAATGTTTGTTCAGTTGCTGAAAGGCAAATTTTTCACTCTGTTAAGTTACAGTTAGAGAATTCTTTGAAAGATTTACAGCCTCAGCTAAATGCATACCTCTAACTTTCCATACGATGCTGCATTCTTTCATTCCACTGTGCAATATCATATGCATTACTACTATATCATCTGAAAACGTGCGTATACACATCTGGAGATGGACCAGGCTCACTGCAATTCTAAACCTAAGTAATTCTAGTGAAGTCAAGAAAATTTGCCTGTTCAAACCAACAAGGGTATGACTCCATGTACTTCATGTTCTGGGATATGTAAATGCATGATTTTATTAAGTGCATTCATAGATACTGCGTCAAATACACGGCACCAACGGAATGGCTAAATTCAGTAATATTTAATGGGTACGAGGGAATGATTGATGTTTCAGATAATTATGTATCTGAGACGACTGGAGGCTGGAGTAAGATTCTGGAAACCTTTGAAAAGAAAAATTTGTGCACATATGCCATCCAGCTTTCAATAACTGAGATTGTCCTACATTTAAAATTTCTGCAAAAAAAATAAAGTAAGTGAAAACCAGTGTCCAGTGTCCAGCATTTACTGCTCCTATATTTGGCCCACAGTAGGAAGCCAGGTATCCAATACTGCCTAATCGGAGAGCATCACATAAGAGTCTCATCTAGCATGGCTAGGTTCACCTTTACACAAGAAAATAGAAAACTGGTAGGTACCAAAGCGAGGAAAATAAAAACATCAAAAAGCTTTTCATGCTGCTATCAAGTATTTTAAGATCTAATACTTTTTTTTTTTTTTGAAAGCTACTCTACAATTATAAAGTAATACTTTGATACAATACAATTACACAGTCTTCGAGTAGGAGGATTCCTTTACGAGGAGGGTAAAATATTACAGTAATTCACATTGAGATGGAATTAAATATCTTGAAGTTTATAACACACACTTGCAGCCAATCTGAGAGAAGGAACAGGAGTCAGAGGTCACAGGGAACACATTCTCACCCCTGAGCAAGAAGTGAATTTATCCAAAATGGCTAAATATAGCAAAACAGCGATAGGAAGATGAGAAGAATGTCAGGCACTTCTATAATGCAACAAAGAAACATGGTGGCAGAGCAGCTTGCTCAGAGACATCAGTTTTCATTTTGCCATTAATAAGCATTCTAGGGCAATTCTTGTAACTTACGACAAAGTGCACTACTTTGCACAATACTCACACATTACGTAAAACAGTGCTAATTTGTTTTTAACAGTTAACCAAATACTACAGGTTCTCAAGGCACTTTCTTAGCTTCAGATGAGTTGGTGTAAAATCTAATCTGTGCTAATTTTCCCCCAAACAGATGGTGCATGTAGACCCTTTTAAGCTTTCATTCTCACTAGGTCTCTTTTGGGATTACTAATGTTCATTTCGCAGGGCTGTATTCTCTTCTTCAAAAACTGAGAACAACCTACATTATTGTATAGGAAGATGTACTCAATGGCAGTGAAGCTGCAGAATTTGGGCCTTGAAGGGATTATGTTGCATACACAAAGCTTGTCTATAAAACAACATATTTTTCCATGGGCAGTACAATGATATGTCTGTCATTTACGTTGGGAACATCTCACTCCAGGCCAAGCAGTACTTTCCCATGGAAATTAACCTGAAGGCAGGAATTATGAACTCATAACTAAAGACCACCTCATCGGAAAACAAAGATTACAGACAGTAGGTATTAACAGATGATTTTGCTGTTTCTTATGGTGTAAAGACCTTAAAACCTCACCACAGACCAGGCTTAACTGCGTTAGAGAGATCGGTACAGGGTATTCTGTTCAAAGGAAGGGAATCAACATGTGGAAAGTGAATTACAGTTATAAAGGTGAAATGACATTAAAAGAGAGTTTATCAAAGCAACATGAGTCACAGTTTCGCAGTAGTCCAAGAAAGAAGAGTAGATTTATGCCCATGCTTTAGCAGTAACGTAATCTTCAAAAATAATATTTCACAAAACTCACAGCAGCCACTGAGAGGATCTCCGGGAGCTGCTGCACCTGCTTACACAGCATGTCCCATTTCTCTGACTCTCTCCCTGTAAGTCAGACACATCTGTGTCTTGCAAGCAAGCCTGAGACCCAGGGCCTACTCCAATTTCAGCCATGATACCCTTTTAGGGTTAACAGAAGAAAATATAAATGATCATTCTTCTTTCCTATGACATTTACTGAATTACGCTGGGACTAAAATGGTTTACCATATTTTATGTTTGTACCCTCACCATGAATAATAAGGTAGTAACGCTGTTCAGTTCATAGGAACAAGAAGATGCAGCACAAAGAGGGCAGCTGTGGTGCAAGAGAGAAATGAACCAGCCGCTGAATGACAAGGCCAGAATCAGGATCTTTTTTTTTCCTCCTGGTGGAAGGATGACATTATTCACACTCCTTGAAAGAGCTCGCTTGTAGTTTCTTTCCCCAGCTAGAGGAGCTGGCAGACAAGCAATTAAATAGCTAGAGGAGTATCACTCCGTTATATTTTGAATATTTCTAGCAATCACATGTCCATCTTTGAAATTCCAGAAAAAACATTGTTTTACCGTACCATATAAAGTAAGTTGGGTGATAACTGATGAAATAAATTGAGTTTTAATCGCCTTTGCTCAACAACACACCCCAAATGACACATCAGTAATTATCATCACAACTCAAGCAACGTCCTGAAAAAGTTACTGAATGTAAAGCTTATCTGCTAGATTGCAACAGATTGCATTCTTGATGTGCTCGAGATTTGTCAGAAAATGTATTTATACTCAACAGCAATTCTGCTGACTTCAAGGATTGCTTCAGTCAACAAAGGCATCTCTGACACTGCAGTATAGAATCATGTCCCATTTCTGGCAATGTACTGCTAGCAAAACACCAGCTGTCTTCAGTGGATCAGTGTGATACAATGAGTGGATGTGCTGGCTTGATTCATCTTTACATGATTTCTCAGCCTCTAAAGCTAGATGTGCATAACTTTATGTTTGTACTCAATGGTGTAGAACATCACTTGACAGTTAGCGTACTTACATACCTACTCTTTACTCATGAGACAGTTACTGAAGAAAGAAAGTTCATCTCCCTTTTAATTTGTTAACTTCTGAAAACAGCAGTGATGAGTTGACTACTTAGACTACAGAAGGGAAGGTAGCAGCTCAGTGACTAGCAGCTGCATTTAGCATCATTCTGTATATTGCTGTGTTCCTCCAGCAGCACAGAAGGTACTATATGGCTTTTGCTCCTCAATGATTCATCAATCAAACTCAAAGAAGAAAATGAATCATGATTTCAAAATATTGATTTGGAAAATGTTTTGCTAATTCTCGTGGCAAAATCATGTATAATTTAAGAAATAACCAAAGCATGTCCCTTAATGTTTAGAACAAGTCTCAGTAATTTTAAGACGATGTATTTCTTGCTAGGATAGAAACTAGTGGTACATTAATTATCATTAATACTGTGGCTGCAATACTGTGCCCTGCTCTGCTGTCAGTAAGCCAATATCCAGCTTTCACAGGTTCTGTAGGAATGGATCTGATCAAACCTTGAATTGCTTTTTTTTTTTCCCAATACTCAGTTCATGCTCAATTTTTTAAATACATAGCTTACATTAAGTTTCCCTGTGTCACTAGTTACATATACGTCAAAAACTAAAACATGTTGCTCTGCTTCTTTGTAAACCATTTTAAAATATTACTGTGCACTGCTCCAGCTGTTGTTTCACAGTATGTATACATCACAGTCAAGAAGGTGTTATATCTCACACTAGATGTGACTGAACAGAAATAATGCTGTGCAAGGTGTGAAAAATATTTGCTTTAATACTGTAAATCACTTCCTGATAGCTGTTGGGAACTGGACATCTAGGAGAGTTTGTATCCTTCTACCTTTGTCCTTCTTCCCAGAACTATATCAAAATAGATATAGAAAAGATGCTACACATTATGTCAAGTAGAAGAATGTTAGAGCTGGACAGTTGAAAACCTGGGCATAAGAAAAGTAAGCTTGTTTGGACCCCTGTGCAGTCCAACACATCATTATTTGTAACTGCATGGCCATTATTTTCACTCGTACTTTTGCATTCACAGTACTCTAGGTAACTTAATAGCTATTTCACATAAGCTCAAATGTTTTGTGGGCTGTATCTCACTTCAGGGAGCAGAGGATAATGTCCACCTCTAGATCACACCATGCTTAGCAAGTCTTTGGCTTGCTTTTGCTTGGGGGCTTCAGGCTTCCTATATCTTCCATATGTATAATTTATTCCCTTCTCCCAGTTGTAGGAGTATGCAACTAGAAAATGGTTCTCTGCTTTCAAAATATAGCGGTGAGCTTAATTTTTTTGTTTTTATAACATATATCAGGATTAATGAGTTTCAGTGCTGACAAGTAAAAATCAGACAGCTTTCAAGAGTCACTATTATTAAAGCGAGAGCTGAGTTAACACAGTAACAGAGTTAGGATGGAAGACTGACTTATATGGAAAAGCCATCCTGAATTCAAACCTTTATCAGTCATTTCCTATGAATTTGTTCAGGGGATTTTATAATGCTTTCAAGAAGAGATGATTGTTTTTTGAGGCAATGAAGCCAGTGAACTTAATGAAGATATTTCCATTAATTTCATAGACTCTGGATTCCTCATTTAAAACAGGGATAGAACAATGGTACACTTCCTGCTGTTCATGGCTGTTGCAGCAAGATCTTGCATATACGTTTTAAAATAAAAACCCTGAAGCTATTTATTCCAAAGTGATTAATTGATTGGAGAAGATACTTATCATAAAATAATGAAAGATTTGCTTCACAGTTCACCTATTGCATCTATTTACAATTTCCAATAATACATAGGGCAGAAATGGAAGTAGGAGTTATTTCATCACTATATAGTTTTGTTTCATCTGTTTTCAAATTAGTAATCAGATTACCTTTTGCCTCCACTGTCAGCATGGAGGGGTGAACAGAATGAACTTTTCACCCCTACAATCTTTTATATTCAAAGCATTTGATTTCCCACAAGCTAAAGAAAAAATAATTATACAATCTTTGTTCCCACTGCAGGTACCTAGCAGGTTTTAAACATAATAAATGCATTCTGGCATAGTTAATGTACCATAAAATCAGCAGACTGTATCACTCTTTGATACATATACCTGGAAAGCCATCATCGAAAATAACAGTAATTTATGCTAACAGATTATTCATCCATAGCAAACCCACCCTCGCTGTCAGGAAAGGTATTTCAAAAGACACAAAAACATAATCCCCTCCTCCTATTTGCTTTCTCTAAGTATATTATTTACACAGGATGCAGTGTCTGGTTTAAGTCCTGCATTTAGTCAATTTTATAGCATGACTGAAACACTGGAAGTCAAGTGACTCAATGCAAGGTCACAAAATTAATCTGCACCTCTGTGCAACCTGGGGCTGGTTGCAGCCAACACCTGCTCCTTTACCCTACATCATCTGCCTCCTCTTTTCAAAGCATTAGCCTCCAAAAGAAGCTGCAAATTCTCTTTTCAGTCATCAAGGGCAGGCGAAGCATTGCTCAGGAGGATCAGATAGCTCTCGTGATTGGGATGCAGGGCAAACTGCACTTGTAAAACCAACCTAAAGGGCTGCTGGCTTCCTCCTCATTGTCACAATAGTACTTATCTTTCATGAGACAAAACAGTGCCGATGCCAAGGTCATAAAAAGTATTATATGGTTCTGCCTGCCGCCTCTTCAAGGTGGGTTGGCAAGGCAAAGGGCTACAGACAGAAAAATGGAGTAATAAAGTTTAACTAGTGGGCAATAATACCCATCTGCAGTGCTGCAATGCCCATTGAGAGACTGAAAAAAATTCCCTGCAGTTCTAATTGGATTTTCTTGTGTTGTGTACAATGCTTAGGGGCCCTGTGCTGATAACCCCTGCTCGTGCTGTCGTACACACGTGACTCCACATATTGGGATCATCTGTAAAACACACAAATTCCCATGGCACGGTGTAACTGTGGCAATGCATTTAGAAACCGCTTCTTTATGTTACTGATAAA
>VXAV01010419.1:857198-874215 GCA_013399715.1 Alectura lathami
ATGAGAAGATCAACATAACCAGAATGCAGTAGCCCATGTATGGTTGTTTAACTTATACAAAATCCCCTTATACCTTATAGATTGATAACCGTAAATGTAAGTAAATATGGGGGAAAAATACAGAAAACATGTTAAAAAACTGTAAGTTTTGAAAAACAAAATATTTGTCTGGGAAAGCAAAAAGCTATACCATTTGAACATTGCCTTCTGCCAAGATGAATCTGTTTTGATTTACTAAGTCTTGTACTCTGGAAAAAAAAAAAAAAAAAAGCAAGACCATTCTGAGCCTGCAGACAGCCTTCACAAGTGTCTCCTTTTCTTCTCACAATTTCTTATACTACAGACCAAAGCAATTAACTATTCCTATTCTCTGCTAATTTCCAACCCATTAAACTGGATAGAAACTGATAAAAGCTGAAAAGGTTTCATTCAAGGGAAAGAATACTGCAGCTGTTAGCTGGGAAGAAAACTCCAGAACAAATGAAATATTAGAAGACTGGGAATGTATTTATACCTTTGCTAGAAACACAAAGAAGCTGGAAGGATAAAGTAACAAATCTCTCACTCTCCCAGTAATTAGAGGGTTGAGAGTCAGGAGGGGGAAATCAAAAGCTGGGAATACACGCGTACGCCTGTGATTCATCAACACAAAGCTGACAGTTGTGTTTGTCTGAGATTATTGAGTGCTGTTTATTGAATTTTGTTCCTTATGATTCTCCTTGCTTTTATTCAGATTCTTTCAGCTTCCTACACATGACCTGATGATTCCACAAGATCACATGGCCTGAGCTCTTGATATCTAGCATTTTTGGGAACCATTTTGGCAGTACAGCTGAAGTGAACATCATTAAAAAAGGGTTTCGAACCTTATTTCAAACCCTAAAAATTAATTGGGAAGATGGAAGAAAATCAGTTAAATTAACCAATGGCACTAAAATGAGAAAGGGCTTGTGAACACAGCAGCAATAAAACAGAGGCAGAGAGCAAAAAAATTCAAAAATGAAAACTCAGTGAAGAAAGATTTGTTTCAAACCGCTAAACCTGGAGAGAAATGGGAGAAGATAGGCCTACACATGTTTGAGATTTCTGTGCTCCTACCCCAGTTAAGTCCATCACAGGTCTGCATTGCCATATGGTGGCCAAAACTGATGCTTCTACAAATGCTGCTCAGCACTTGTTCAGCAGTGAGTACGTAGTAAACAACCCAGGTGTGACAGCGTGTCTTTCTTATTCGGGATACAGAGGAAAAACAAACAGGAGCGAGCACACAAAAGAGAAATCAAAATGATAAGGTGCTGACAGGGGAAGAGTTTGGCAAAGATCAAAAATTGAGTGAGCAACACAAGGTAAAATGAATACAGTTTGGTCAAAAAGCAGCCTAGGGATAACAGGTACATTACAGTATGAATTATTCAGGTTGCCACATCAGGTTATCACTGGGCACAGCAGCACTAAAATAAGAACAGGAAACACTTCTTGGTTATGAGAACTGCTAAAAATGAGGGAAAGTTTCCTGAGGGAAATGGTGGCAGACCTCATTGATCGCAACTTTTAAAACCAAGAGACATAAAGCACCAGAAAATTGTGCATTGGTGGACAACAGAGAGATGAAGATGAAAAATAGAGCTTTTCCCTGTCTAATTTCTCTAGCCCTGTGTTTCTGCAGCTTTGCTGATAGCATGATTGATAAATGGTCCTTACAGTATTTTAGCATCACTGGGCTCCTGCTTTCCAGTAATGAGAAGGCTTTCCTTAAAAGGGCAGCATATGGGAGGCTTTCTCTGCTTTATAAATTCTACCCTTGAAGCAGGCTAGCTGCCAATTATTGCGGAAGGTTAGAGAACCTGGGATGTGAGGGTACAATATGCTTCAGATCTTCTGTACGGCTCTCTAGAAAAAGGCATTTTTAATAAAGGATGTTGATGTGATTTCAATACAGCCTCAGAAGCAAGGGTCAGGTTTTGCTGAAGAATTTTGCATTTTATGTCATGAACTGGCACACAGAAAACCTCCCCTTCATTCCTCCCTTTCTTTCCAGAGACAACAATATTAACCCATTCTGTAACAGGACCAAGTTGCCAAATCTTACTCTGATTGGTAGCTCTTGTACCTTCCTGCTCCATTTCCGTATCTGCTGTTCTCCACTCACTGAAAGCAAAGTAGTGGAGATCTTGGTCTCTCCAGGGGTCACACGGCAATTATAAAATGGTCCAGTCATGCAAACCTTCCCAACACCAAATGGGGGAAATGGCTCCCAACCTGTTCAGAAAGCAAGCCAACATCCAAGCGTGCCAACAAACTTCAGTTTGAAACCGTGTCTGCACAGATTGATTTTCTTTTTCTCAAACTCTGATGCATTATGGCAGCATCTTTTAAAGTGGCTACAGAAGCAAATGAAGCATTTGTGTTGTGTGCCAGTTACAATTAAGCAAGAAAATCCTGTTTGCAGGCAGTTAGGGTTAAAAATAAATTATTATAAAATGCCTTTAATAAATATTTTTTTCCCTATTTAGATGGTGAGATCCCATCCAAGAGAGATTACAGCTTCAATCTTGATGTTCACGCTTATAATGCTATGAAATTTGTATTATATTTGTAATATAATTGAGTAGTTCTGGAGTCAGCCAAAGAGCTCTAGAAAACTACAAAGAAGAAGAAAAAAAGGTAGTTTTTCCATCACCTGCTGTTCAGCCCCCAGTTGCCATGTTCATCAATCCCGCACAGCCACGAATGCCTGCAAGCGCACTTCAACACGACTGACACCTGCGCACACACATCAGCAATGCTATTAGAGCCTGAAAAGAGCATTTATGAAAGCTCAAGGGGATAAACTCTAAAACCTGCATGCTCTTTACTACTATGGCTGTTAACCTGCACAAGTGTAGCTGCAAAAACATCTGTTCGGACGAGTGGAGGAACACATTTTAGAAGGAACCAGGGTTGAAAATTTGGTTTCCAGAATGGAGTTGCTGAATACAAAACTGCTGAAGCAGGTGTGAGGGTCAGTGCTAGTCAGGGGAACAAACTGGTGTCACTCTTTGTTGCATGAAATTTTGATTAGCAGAGAGCAGGTTTTAACGTCTGAAATGCATCTGTTAGATGCATTCTATAGCCAGCATGCAGACAAGTTAGCCTGCAGCCCAGAGGGCCGAAAACTCCTCAGTGCTTGGCAGATTTTTCTGGCAAGCCAATGAACTACACAGCTTCAGCTTGGAAATAGGTGCGCTTTGAAACTGGCTTCCAGCACTCACTGAAGTCAAAGTAAATTGGATCAGGATCCTATGGAATGTATCTGACGCTGTCAAAATACTCTTACATTTCTCATTTGCAATAATGAATAAGACATTTCCAGACTGGAAGTGGAAAGCATTTTCAAACAACTTAGGAGAGCTTCTGTATTCAGCCTGTGTAAGTACAGAATAAAAAACAGAGGCAAGAGTGTGCCATCGAAGTGGCACACGGGCAGGAAGATAGCTGAGCCCAAGACAAGGTACCTGCAGCTCGAATGGGAGCGCAGGCCCCAGCGGGGGCTCCAGCTCACCGCGTGTCTGCTAAATGCCTTCAGGATGATGCCTGCTCTCAGGGCTGCACTTCCACATTGTTTAAAAACCTGAGGCAACAAGAATTCAGCATGTAGTCCTCAGACATGATTCGGTGAGGAGTTTGAGCACCCAAGTACTTACACTGAAGTGCTTTGCCCAATCAGGGGCTAAATGTTGAAAGTGATTAAAAGCCCCTCGTAGTCTGAAGGATAAGTCATTACAGTGCTCCTGCATAAATTTATATTAAATAGATCTCAAAAAAAACTTAAGCGCTTTGGAGACAATTTATGAAAAAACAAGTGGCAGCACAATTAGTGAATCATGTAAGTCTAAACATTGCTACTTTTGTTTTTATAATCATAATGAAATAAACCTTAGATCTAACCCCAGGCTAACTGTATTTAGAAAAGGGTTAGATGGCAAAAGCAAAGCAAAATGCTTTGTGGTGATGCTTTGAATCTCACGGCTCTCTTCGGAGGAGGACACAGAGCTGCTGCTGCTGGGAACCAAGGGGCATGTTGTATTTTCTGTTCACACCCTAAGCACAGGAGACTTTAGTTACCACAAATAACTCAAAGGTTGTGAAATGCACTTACTCTTAAACAAAGGCATGCATGCTGGCATGCCTTATTCATTATTGCAAATGAGAAACTTAAGAGTTCCTAAAAGGTATATCTGTATCACTAGATCAAACATAATAATGTGAATAATTTCCAACATACTCTTCCTGCTGGCCTTTTCCCAGCTAGCACATTTAAATCTGTCCTTAATGAACCCCTACAGACTAGGAAATGATGTCCAGAGGCAGGTAATCCAAAAGGATTTTGCAGGAGCCATCTGCAATAAATCTGTTTGAAGTTTAGTTAATCTGCATTTTAATAGTTCGCCAGACAGGAAATTCAAGATTTGGAAAGTTGGAGGTTGGTGATGCATGGAGCTTTACCACTAAGCTCTACCGGTGAGAGTGTAAACATGAACAGCCCAGGACTCCTATTCCCCATAAATAAGCTTTCTGTGGACTTAGCTGAAGAGATGCTGCAGAACTTGAAAGCTCTGCATCCGCTAGAAATACAGTTAATCATTCTGGGCCCTCTGTCTTCCTCCGTGTGACCATCAGCTCGCATTACTAGCCCTCTGTTAATCCTCAGCAGCACTTGGCTGAACTTAGCTCACTTCATAAGGCAACTCCCACTTTAACAGGGAGAGGCACATTCTGTGCCTGCCTGGCAGCAAGCACCTACCAGACCCTTGCATGCCTCCAAAAAGGTGCCTTTCCTGCAGGTCACAGCCTGTTAATCCACTTTCTGTGTGGACCAAAATCAGTCTCTCTGTGATTAAGCAATAATCCCTTGGGCTAAAGGTAGCTCTGATCCTTATAGCAACTCTGAAGTGGTCCCAAAACTTGACCACACAAGCACCTCCAACAACACAATGAAATAAAAAAATCTGGCATATACACTAATCCATTTACAAGAATGCAAAAAAAAAAAAAAAAAAAAAAAAAAAAACACNNNNAAAAAAAAAAAAAGTCACCACAAACAGAAAGGCAATAAGAGTTTCTGAGTTTGGATCTTGTACTTTCCAGTTAGAGAAACCAGGGCTAAATTCCCACCTAGCGTAATGAATGTCTGCCTACCTACATACAGACTGATTTTGGCCTTTCCTCATTTATTGCTTCAGCTAATAAGTGATTTTGAGAAAGTAGCTATTCAAGAGCACTGCCTGAGCATGTTAGGGTACAAAGCACCTCTCCAGCAGCAGGTGGCAAGCCTCCCTTGGTTTGTCAGCTCGAGATAGATCATGGCTCCAAGACTCGTTTTTCCCACATAAAAGATGAGGATTACAGTTCCCTCTTCTGAGGATTATTTTGAAGTCTACTGGTGTAAAATGATATACATATCATTTATTAATAATATGTGACTGTAAAAATCTTTGAGATTCTTGTAAGACACACACAGCAAGGTACTCTGAAAGGAAAAAAGCCCTCAAAACCCAGAGTTTCTAAAATGACAGTAACAAGGGATATACAGACAACTCAACCAGACATTGCCTTTAAGAGACATTTCAGGTTATCATAAATAAGAACCTCGTTGTTAGCCTGGCTATCCTAGGGCCTTCTGTAAATCCACCCCTGATCACTGCACAGCCAGGTAGTAGCACAAAGCCAAAGAATGACTCATTACCCCTCAAACAGTTATTTATGAGGCTAGATTTCCATTTTTCAGTATTGTGTTAATGCAAAGACAAATACAGCTTCAGTCCCATCAATGCATGATCTCTGCCTGCTCGTCAGCTGCACTTGTAACATTTGTTTGCTCACCAAAGCAGCGCAGTGAGCATGACAGCAGAGAGATGGCATTTTGAGAAGAGTATCACTATATAGCATCTGTTCTGAACCGTCGGCTTTTTAAACTACCTTGTAAATGGCAGGTTGTTCTTCACATATCAAATATTTTTGTATCACATTTTTATAATGTCAGAAACCTCCTATTCTGTCAATTACCACTGTAATTAAAAGACTGGACTAAATTAATTTTTTTCCCAGGTTCAGAGATTGACGGGGTAGGTACATCTTTTTTATCATCAAACTAGAGACTGGAAAAACACTGACTTAAAGCCTGAGCCGTAGGACATCCTTTTTCGTCCACAGCCTCATTTAAATTCACTTTGGAGATGTGCCACATATGGAAAGGAAGATATTGTCACCAAAGACAAAATCAAAGGGCCGTATTTTGGCTACCATCTATGGGCCAAGGAAATACTGTTGATTCAGATTTGGACTCCAGTTGCACGGTTGTGTGAAGCAAAATAAAAACTCAGCCCCTGGCTTGCTTGCAACGGTGAGAATACAATGCAGAGACCTGATGTGTCCCAAATGGGTGCCTCCATCAACGCTCTCCCCTCGGCAGCTGGAGCTGTGCAGGCAGCAGGGCTGGCACCGCTCTGTGGCTCCTGCGGTCCCAGTGGTGTGTTCCGTACGGGAGCACGCTGTGGATGCCAGGTACGCATGTATTTGTAACTTTTTAAAATAAGCCTGGTGTTCACAAATGTTTATCACAGCTTCAGCAGAGTTGGTGAAAGCAATTTTGCAGTGGTTAGAATATGCATTTCAAATACCTCTATGGAGCTGTTATATTCCAAACTTTATTAAGGCTGACCATTATAACATGTCATTTAACTAACTGCCATCTACGTCACGCTCTGAAAGCACAACTATCTATTTATTTTGAAAAAAAAAAAAAAAAAAAAAAAAAGCTAGCTTCAGTTTTAAGCTTATCTTTACAATAGTTCTATGCTTATCACATTCAGGTTTTTGGTTTTAAAAAACCCTTTTTAATGCAAAGCCAATGTAGTGTTTCATTAAAGAAATGTAAATAGGCTCTGTAGATAATTTTGTTCATCTGAGTTGGTTCAGACCTTGCTGTAATCTAAATAAACCGATTTAGCTGTGAAGGATGGAAATGAGGGTGCTGAATATAAAAAGGAAAGCATTATAAGAAGGTTTTATTCTAATTCTGATTCAACAGCAACTGTGTAGCTCTTGGTATTTTTGGAAAAGCTGTAGATGGCTAATCTTAGACTTGATGAATGGAGGTTACAGTTCTTTCAGGAGGAAAATAACAGGAGAGCAGAATATTGAATCAAATGAACAGGCACATCCTCATGAATAAGCCTGACAAGAGACACATCTGGATCGAGCATATAGGAAGACTAACTTCCTCTCAGTACCTGGGTACCTCTCTGCTTCATTTATTTTCAGGTCAAAAACCCAATTAAAGGTAAAATTTGCACAAATTGCTTGTCAAAAACAATGGATTGGTTTAGAATATACCCATTTCTTTTCAATATACAATGATGGCATCCAGAACAGACAAAGCTAGAGTATCCTGACAGCATGGATCTCTGACCTGAGATGAGTAATACATAGAAATGTGTACAGACTCACAACATTCAGACAGCTTACCCACTGCTAACATTTTCTGTGAGTAAGAGGAGAAACCACACCTTTGCCTACCAAGGTGCTTAGAGGCCGTACACAATGTCCTTCAAACTACTCACATGAAAGAGTTTCATATTCATGCAGCCCTTGAAAACATCTCTTTTAACTAAGCTAGCAAAAATTCACTCTCTACAATTCAGATAATGCACGCCAGTGTAAAACAGACCCATGCATGTATGTATCTACACAGTAATTGTACTTTAAAGTGAACACAAGATGTATAATTTAAGTCATATAGACATGCACATACTTCTTCTCTTGTCCTAATAGGTAAGAGCTTTCAAGAGCAAATTACCTAGTATTTAAACATGTTAAAAGTTAAGGTTTATGTCATCCAGTAGTTTAATTGGAAAACTGAGTTACAATACCATGGTTGGCCATGTTACACCTTTTCACCCTGACTGTCCCAAGTGTTGTTATGTTCCCGTTTACTGAACCTCCCTAGATATTGATGTCATGGCTGCAAATTGGCTTCCCTCCCAACCTAATAACTTGGAGACTCTCTCTAAATCAAATGTAATATTAAAATGCAGACAAGTGACCTAAAAATGGCCCTTGAGGGCAGGCCTGCAATTTCCTGAATCACACATTCCTTATTCCCTCATTTGTTAAGTTTCGCAACATCAATTTTTGTACTGTTGCTGTTTTATTCTGTCCAAATGATTGCTGAATACTAATGAACTGTCTCTCTTTGACAAATGAGTTATTGCTTGATATATTACATTAGGGACATAGAGACTAAACTACTCACAGATACTAGACATTTATAGAAAATACATTTACATAACAGTATACTATTAACGTAATGAGGTCCCATATCTGGAAATAAATAGGAGTTTCAATAAACACAAATTTCAGTAGCTATAACCATGCTATAGCAATATTTTGTGAAATAAATGTAGGGAAACAATGGAAAATTTCATATTTTATCCTGCACTAGCCAGCTGTTCAAACAGTTGGCATCACAAGCACAGTCACCCCAGTACGCTTTATCACAGTTCACTATGGTTATCGTCTACTTTTGCTTTATAATGTAAAGATACACTGCTAGGGCCTGAGTCCCAATGTATTCAGATTATTCACCAGTAGCATATTTCTTTGAACTCTCCTACTCACCATTTATAAGAAAAAAGAGTGAACATACAAAAAGTCTGAGTGGAGTAGTCTCATTTATCTAATGCTGCGCAGAGCACCTGCTCTGTATCGGAACTTCTACACAGCTCGTTATTAATTGCTTTTTCAAAACATTTAACTGAAGTAATTCTGCATGGAAATCCTCTCTCCTTAACTATCTGTCACAGGCTGGGTACTCTCAGAGTACACAAAGTGTGCCACTGATCCTCCTTGAAGACTCTCTAAAAAAGTCTTGTTAAGTTGCAACTACGTTTTCTTTCGACAAATAAAGCACTGCCTCTTTTTCCATGTGTACATTTTTTTCAGCAGGAACTAACACAACATTTTACTTTCCCACTGATTAAAGAATTCTGAACTGCAAGTTATTTCCTTAATCAGATTTTATTTTTTCCTACAGTTTATTCTGACCACAGATATAAGAAACCAAATCTGTAAAATACTGCAAGCCATACTGGCTTCATTATTTCACGACAGGATTTTCCAACTCCAGTTGCTGTGCAAAAGCACACAGATCTGAGCTATCAGAGCTTGTTGTAACCAATCTTCCTCTTCAACCACGGTGGAAGAGTGAGATCCTAAAAAAAAAAGCACTACACTGTCTTTTCTTTGATTTCTAAGGCTTTTTGCTCCTTCATTGAGGCATCGATATTTTCCTTTTGTTCAGGATTCCTTGCAGTTTGTGGTTTGCTTTTCCTTTCGTAAGCTACTTCTGAACACACTCTACCTTTGCTTAGATTTACTTTACCAATATTGGCTGGCGTTTCTATTTGAACCTCTTAGCTAAAAAAATTCATTCCTATTTGGAGGTCTGTGGAGGACAATACACCTTCCAAAAGCAGGGATGGAGATGCCTNTCACAGATCATAAGGCAATAAAGGGGAATGATCTAATTTTTCAAATCTTTCAGATTAAAAACAGGGGAAAGGAGATAGATGTGATACTCGCCTATTGTTATTTGTTCTTTTTGTATTTTACACATAGTCATTAATCCGGGTGAATAGGTAAATAACCTTTTATTTCCTACAAAATGTACATGCATTTTGTCTTTTGACAGTTATTGTCCGTAACAAAACTCAGAAGTTAAGTTTTCCAAGTTGAAACATATTCTTTTTATGTTTCTTCCAAGCAGTTGAGATGAGCAATGTCACAGATCTTGAATTAACCCATCAGTGGTGGTATGGTGCTCTCTGAGACCTAAATATTTGGAAAACAAATTTCACTGAGAAGTAGAGTGCAGGACAACTATTGAAATGTCCTAGTCAAATCATGAGCACAGTCAGTGGCACTTCTAAGAACATGATATTGCTGCCCTTCAAAATCTGAGCCAACTCAACAGTGATTGCATGCATTTAAATATGAATAAATTTATAAGAAATTTATGGAGAAATATCCCAAAGAACCAATTAAAATCAACATCTAGTAGAGAAGATCCGTCACTTAAAAGCCAAAGAAGTTCGTCTGGGCAGTGTATCTACTTTGAAGTGATTGCTGTAAATCAGAAGCTGTCTTTCATGTCAGTGTTATTTCACTTATTAAAATTGAGCACTATCCCCAGCACATTTGACTAACAGCAGCTCCCACAGACTATCTACCACTTATTGTATGTCAGCAGATTTAACTGATTGAATGGGCAAATCAACATACTCAGCCATAAAGAAAAAAATAATGCATCTATAAGTACGTATTCAAACTGCCGGACTTCAGTACCTGAACTTGGACAGTATAAAGCTGGCTTTTGATCCTTTCCCACGTCTAAAGGCTGTGCTCTTCCTAAGTCCTCATTTGTAAAATCCCCACTGGTTGGCATTTCTTTTCCATTCGCTATTTCATCTTTGCCTTGCTCTTCTCCCAAATACTAAATGCTCTTCTCTCATTCCATGCCTTCATAAAATCTTATTAAGATTCATTCACTCAGAATGCCCATTTGTGGAGACAGTACATGTTCTGTTCCCAAACTGCTATGAAACATATTACTTGGCAAATTGACAGTCCTTCTGCACTGATTTCTCAACAACAACAACAAAAAACACCACATCATAGTCTTTCAAAAGAAATTTCCTAGTAATACATGTTGTTTCCAACATCTCCATTCACCATCTTTTCAATTTCCAAGTTAGACAAAGTGCAAACATCGGTACAAAGCCTGCAACCTGTCTGGGCAGTTTTAATAAGAATTATTACAATTACTCTGGGCATACAAGACGTTGTTATTAGCAAGGAAATATTACCTGTCTTATTCATTTCTGTTCTTATTTTGACCACACAATATTTCTAATTAAGTATCCTTTAACAATTGTATTTTATGAACAACATTTATTAAAGGCATTACTGGTTTTTCATTTATTCTGCAAAGGTTATTATGTTAATGCAACTGTCACTTTTAAATTCTGAGGAAATAAGCTCAAGGACTATTATAACTAAAATCAAACAGAAATTATAGGTTGATATACTGTGTATGAATTACTGCTGGATGAATGAGTCATTTACTGAGTATGAATAAGAGGCTTGTGGATTTTTTTTATTCTTTATTTTTTAAGTTCCTTCTGAAGTCCTAACTCAAATAAAATACTAAAACTCAAACTCCTTTTTAAGAACAGAGCACATCATGAAGCCAACGTACACCACTCTGGACTTGCAGACGAGATATAATTTACCACTGGTAAGCAAAGATGGTGAATACCAATCTATAAACAACTGCTACATCCCAGAGAGTTTAGACTGCCCTGGTCACTGCATGCATAGTGTAGAGATTTCCACCTGATTTCTTTCAGATCTAAAATATTTTCTTCAGTTTATCTCTGCTTTTAACATAGTTAGTTGAATACAACTCTTCCAAAAGTATAGCAGAAAGAAAAATGTGCATCTGTATCTTGCTCCAGCTTTTATTTCAGAAGAGAATAAAACATTTTTCCTCATCTCTCAGGCAGAACATTTTAAAGGTGATTATACAATAATAATGTTCGTAAAAATATCTTTGGATTATGAGAATTTGAATATCAGATCCAAATGAAATCTATGTATAAATTTATTACCAGAAAAGAAAAATCTCACTCCTTTGGAAAAACTGAAAACCACCCAAACTGATCTTTTACACGATGAAAAACATTAACTTCATACTAATGATCCAAGCAAAAACTTGAAAAGGAGACAGCAAGTAAAGTGACTATGTCTGTATGTGAACTTCTTTATTAGAAGATTTTTCAAGAGGCACTGAGTGATTTGTTGTGATAGCCATGTTCCATGAACAGCATGTACTGGTGTTCTGGTAATCAATAAAGGCACCAGGGTTCAAAACAAATACTTCAGATGAACCTTTGCACCTTCAGCAGGAAGCTAAAAGCTATGAAGATAATAGCTGTGGACAGCACACCCAGGATTTTCTCATAAGTGCCAACTAAGTAACACTTTTCTTATGTTTGTACTTCAAAACCATTTCCATGAGCTGCAGGAGTTATGAAACCTGCTTTCCTATCACTTTCTCTCTTTAGTAATGGGGTTAAATTCACGTCTTAATGTTTCTTTTGCTGAGGTCATTAAGGTGTATCTTTCTTTTCAGTACGGCTTCTCACAAACAAGAAGCATGTAAGTACCTGAAACATCTTAAGATCCTTAACTTAAATTATATTTGCTTGGAATTGGCCAACAGATTAACAAGTTATTAGCATGGGAAAAGAGATGAGAGGTAGTACAGTAAAAACAGCAGACAGCATCATCACTTAAACCTTGTTTCTTTAGCAACTCAGACTAGAAGTTTCCCTTGAAACAGTTTTCAACTCAATTTTGAAGAGAAAAATACTACTGCAGCCATAAAAGTCAAAATACTCTGATTTTGCTATTTGGCTTGTAAGACTTGGCTGAAAAACATAAAATAAAGTAGTAGGCTTAAATAAGAAACAACAAGGATAACAAATAACCCAGGAGAAATAGAATAGCTTTCTACAGATTGAGCTGAAATCTGAATTATTGTTTCTTGGACTATAATGAATTACATCACCATGAGCACTAATAATGATTTTAATGACATACACAGAACTCACGACGAATATTTTCACTATCACCTCAAAACTCATTTTAACAACATGCACGATCGAAGGCTGTTTAAAGCACGTTGTTTCTTGTCTGCAGCTAATAAGATGAGGTGTTACTTCAACTAAACAATAAGGCTACAGCGATATATTGTTAAAGGATGCTGTAAGAGTGCCCCTATACAGTAGAAGATTATTTGGTACATCACGAGAGCACGTTTGGAAGCATGGAGCCTGGGAAACAGGACTGTTTTGTTAGGTTTGAACTTTGTGAAAGTACATATTTTGCTAAGAAACAAATTGAGGCAAAGGTCTGGAAAACAGTCTCGTAGAAATGAGGAACATTTTAGGTTTCTGCGATCCAGTGAGTGCAAGAAAAAGCTCCACATTGAAAATGACATCCTTTTTAAATAGCTGACCTCTCAGAGAAGGAGACTGGAGAAGCATTATGCTATGGGGATGTGCACAAACGTCTTCAGATAGAAGAAAGCACAGTGTTTAAAAGAACCTGTAGAGATAGTGCAAACAGGCAAGTGGCATAATGAGAGAGGATTAATGGGGATGAGACACAACAGAAGGGACATGGGAGGATAATGTTACTGAGATGTTTCCATAGCGTTTGTTACTTCGGATGCTGAGTACTACTCCTGAAACTAGAATAACCAAGGACAATCATTCCAAAGGAGAAATGAGCCAAACAGTATGGATTATGTAGAGGTACTAAAAACAAGTGCAAACACTCGTGCAAACACTCAAGTACTCAAAAATATGAGAAAAATATTTGGTATGGTTTTTGTTGCTAGAGACTGATTTCATAAAATGGAAAGGCAGCACAAGCAGATGAACTCTGAAAAAGTGAAAGGTTCCATCCTTGCATAAAACATCTTCAGTAATTAGGCACAAGGGATTGATATGGCACAAAAAAAACATGCTGTGCACAGATTATTTTCTAACTCACTTTTCCCAAATGTAAAGAAAGTTTATGTTCGGGTCTCAATGAACAAATACCAGGTTTCTGAAGTTTGCTATTGGTCTCATTAGACTGTCTCAAACAAATGGGAATAGGAAAGTTTAGTAGGGACATGTCAAATATAATTCAAGCCTTACTGACAAGTTTTGATTTGAGTTTCATCAACAAATCTGGAGGAAGAGACATCCACAGACATTTGTTCTTCATTATGAACATAATGAAAGGACCTCAAAGAGCCTTAGCTGCTTCTCACTTGTGTGCCCTAAGCAGATTGCTGGGCTCATTGAAAACCTCGACATCTACATTCACAAACAGTGCAGGTCTTTATAAATGCTGGCCTTCCCTTTACGCAGATTAATAGGTCGTTTGCCTCCTGCTGCTATGTCTTTTTATTAAAAACAAACAGCACAGAGCTTTCATACGGCTCGGTAGTCTTCAGCGAGCTTTCCTCTCTGTGTAGTTACTTGGCTTCTGTCACGAAGCCGACTTCCATTGCAAGGAACAAACTCACTGCCCTCCCACGGCGATGCTGGCAGTAGGCTGCGTGAAGCTGGAGCTCTCATTTCACGTTAGTGTGGCTCTGGCTCAGCATCCCAACAAGCTTCCTGAGGGCGGGTGCGGTGGGGAATTCCTGCTGAGGATTCAATTAGCCAAAGCGAAGCGTGCCAGGTGATGATGTGTCAGCCCTGTCCTGCATGCTTGTCCTCAAGGTTCAGGCTTGGACCCTTAATCTGTGGCTACTGCTCACATTTTGAAAGGCACGTGTTCAGGGGATGGATGCACCTTCTGCTCAGCTAACTGGTCACAGGAGCAAGGTCAGCAGCTGACCTGGCAGATTTTTAGGAATTCACCAGGAAAGCAGCAACCAAAAGATGAGAACTTATTTGGAGCTGGAAAATCTATGTCATTTCTAGTCCTAATTTGTCACCAGTTCAACCAGCTTTGAATCCTTTGATTTCTTTTTGTCTGTCATTGAAGGACTTCTGTTAGAATTTTAAAGCTAATGACAGTTTAATTAGTAACTTTGAGTGGAGCAGCAACTGCTAAATACAACTGGAAAATCAGTTTCTTCAAGTTGAATATTCAAAGTCAAAATTGATTAACATAATGAACACATCTGAAATATCTAGTTGTGTTCTCTGGCAATATGCCTCATTCCAATTCTTGAAAGACAAGAATGACATTTCCAAGAAGCACCTGATACAAATATTATTTTCCTCTCCTTTCTATGAAGCACTCATTCCTAACTAGAAGATATTGCCTACATACTACCTATGTGGACCCTGCAGGCATAGAAAAGAATCAAAACAGTCATTTAAAGGATGAACTCAGCAAACTTTTCACACAAGTATCACATGGGGCACATTGAAATAAAATAATGAGCATATTTACTATTGCTGGCCAAATTTAAAAAGCACTGGAAAATAAACTGCAATGGAAAATCAGGTCGCAAGAGGATGTATGTGCATTCATAAGATCTAAGGGAGCTGAAAATATGGTGGAATTAAAATAGCTCAAGACAATCAAATCTCTGCAGTGACGTACATATCATATGTACCAAAGTTCTGCAGCAGCAGAGATTAACTGGGCTTTCTGTACACCTTTGAGATGTAGAGACGTGCTTGTGCATTTCCTCCACTTGCAGAGTAAGCTGGAGCAATCCCACAATTCGTCTTGCAACAGCTTAGTTTTTAAATACTTATCTGTAAGGAAAATAAATTGACTCTAATTCTCCAATAATTTCTTTTTTAGAACTTCACTTCAGCCTTAACAAGAATTTGTTCGGTCTATATCTTAAAATTTTCGTACCTAGTAATGACAGAGAGCACTGGTGCAGGAGCTAGGGCAGATGGATGCTGAATCTTTCACTCCACAGCACCAGGCACTATCACTATGCCATTTGGGTCTGTTCAAAGACAGAAAGTAGATAATGATGCTGTGGATCCTTGTAGCTGAAATTTCCCTACTGCTGTGACACCAAGGGGGAGAACAGTTGGCTTACAGCAGTGATGAATGCGAAAGTCATTATTATGAGATACTTTCACATTATGTTTTTCCTCTATCGGCACTATATTTACCACTACAGATCTTCCCTGAAGAAGAGGAAAACACTGCTGCTAACTTTATTTTCCACTGTTTCATATGCAGCCTCTGCTGATGCTGCATCATATAAAGATTTACTTCACCGGTGAACAGAATGAGAACACAAAGCTATTTAGATTTTTTTGCCGTGTATTCTAACATCCTTCTTTGTAGAATTTAACAATAGATCTGGATGTCACTTACATCATCAAAACACTCATTATAGTTTAGAAAATCATAGGGAACAAATGTGTATCATTGAAATAGCAAATTTAGCGTTGTGATTGCTAAGTGCCTGCATTGTATACATCAGTCAGGAAAAATACAAAAAGTTCCAATTTTATAGGAATCTGCTAGACTCTTTTCCACTCCATGTTTCCTGACCTGAATAAGAATCATTTTACAGTGCACTTATACTCCAATATAAATCCCATTTAGTAAAACATATTTTGGTCAGCTCCATGAAGGAAAAATTAAGACAGGTTTCACAGTAGTACAGATGGCTTACAACAACTTCAGCTTGAATTCTTCTCTCCCTCCCACTCTGCCTATTCATGTTCATATAGATTTTACACTAAAAATTTATATGAACCAGTCTTCTTATGTCTCAGTATCAGCAAGAGTAAGCGAACCTGACCTCATGCTAAATGCTGAAAAGACAAGAAATGCCAATGCTCGTATACAAGGTGGGTTAGAATGAATTCATTTAAGTATCCCAGCATTGAGCCTAGCTTTCACCTACACTTATAAGCTTATAAATTGAGATAAAAATTTTGTGAGTGGTTTTCTTAAATTGCTTTGTTTTCTTTGTCCAGCTTGACCTGAAATTGAGATTTATATTTTAAAAAGTGGTTTTATACTCCCTTAGAAGCTGCCTGAGCTATTTTAAGTACCATGTAAACCACATAGACATAACAACATTTCTTCCAGCATTGCTATATGAAAAATTTGAAGCTTATTCCCACCACATATTGCTCACAAATGCCTCATTGTCCCTTTGACAAACGGTCTGTGGCAAATTGCTGAAATCATCTCTTGCAGCACTGCAGCTTAAAAGATTCATGCCATTCAATACTCTACCTCAAAGGCAGAAGTCTAGCCTCAAAAAATTTCAAATATTGCAGCTTAATAAAATTTTAAAGACTTTGAGACCCTCTCCTGGGATCAGCTGTCAAACGTCTTTTGAAAAGAAGAGACATAAACAGCCTCCACCCTGGAGTCGGAATGCCTTAGTCTTTGGGAAGAAAAAAAAAAAAAAAAAAAA
>VXAV01010419.1:874255-885827 GCA_013399715.1 Alectura lathami
AAATATTCAGAATATGCTTTTTGATGATAAAATGATAGGGTTTTGATCTTCTGTTGAAGACTATGAAGGGATACTTATTTTAAATGTTAGGATCCTGCTTATAAGGAAAAAAGCACAAGCACAGTTTATCTTTCTTCTTGCGGTTTTAAATATCCACTGCTTTTGCAGATCTTTCCTGGGAACTGCATACCCCTTTCTGTCACACAGAGCCTGCCCCTGATAGCTGCGCTCAGCCTCATCAGCCCAGCAAAACACCACACTTCATCTGGGATTTCCTGCCTGCCCTGAGGAAAGAGCAAAGTTCACCATAGTTCGTGACACTTCCGATTTTGTTTATTTCCTTCTAATCAAACATTATCACAGATTTTTTAGCAAGTTTCAGTAATACTCTTTGTCACCATATGCTTGGAAAGCTAAACCCCCAGTAGGCTTTTCTCAGGGGAGAACTGACTCATGTTTGGCAACCAGAGAGTAAAAGAGGCTCAGAATATTCTTGCTTCCAGGAATGTGTTTTGGGCCTCTTGGCAAGAGATGACAGCCCCCATAGGAAGGTCAGTACAAGGCAGCATTGGCACAGACCACAGCTGTGTGAGTTTACAGTCCAGCATCCCTGCACAAATACATTGCATTGATGGTTTAAGGTCATGCGGGAGGTTCAGATGCGGAGAAGATGGGGAAAATGCATCCCTGGTGGAGCAGAAGGGTGGTGGACTTGTCTTTCATGAGCGATGTCAATGATTCTCACTGCTGGAGCTCACCAGAGCACAGATGAGCATGATTTTGTCCTGAGCCATGAATGGCATTCCTCTGAAAGCCCTAAACCCATGCCTTTAATTATGGATGTCTTTTATATTCACATCTAACCTATGCTAAGTAAAGGTACCTATTTCATCGCACCTGTCAAAATTACTTTTGAATAAGAAATCTATGAAATCTGTTGCAACCACTTTAGATCCTGGAAGAGGAGAAGTATAGGAGCTATTTCACAAGAATTAATGGCAGATGTACTGAAACCTGAGCTTGAGCATTCCCCAAGCTTTCAGATGTGCACTATGTGGGCACTGAGAGAGAGTTTTAACACTTTCAAATGCTAGAGCATTAATCAATACCATAACACTAAGAGGTAAAACCCCTGAGTAATTAACGTTTAGCAGAAGTTATATAGCTATGGGTTGTTTATGCTGGCTAAACCACATCACAAGTCTCCATGTTTCATCTGTAAAGTGGTGCTTAGAGAATAACAGAATCATTTCTACCAAGTTAGCAAGGATTATTTATTTTGAATACTGTGGAAAATAGTTCAGACTGCTCCATTTGCAAATACTTTTACTATATGTTATTGCCAGGAGCTCAGAACCCCTTTACTACCCACCTACGTCAGACGAAGATTAAAAGACTCAACAGTCTACTCTACTATGGTCTCATTGTACATTTGCTAACAAAAACGCTCCCTGGAGTAGTTTTGCAATTCGTTGCATTTCAACCCTCTGGTTCAACACCCACAGAAATTAACAAAGACACCCTTGATAGCTTCCAAAATCCATTGGGTGAGAACGTTGTTCTTGCTCTTCATTTCACAAAACTGGCAGCTTCATTCAGTGCCTCACAGCAGTTATCAATTACTATGCAATTGTGCAGCCTATGGAAAACATAAATGAATACTGAATATTCTTATTATATCAGGTGGCGTACATATATGGTTTCCTTGGTATACTACACATGCTTTAGAATGAGTTTTAATGTTTCCCTTGCATTTCAGATGATGCCAGCATTCCCTTCACCAGTGAGTCTCTTTACTCATCCTGTACTTGAAATTTCCAAGTTTAAATCACTTGCTTGAACAAATATAATTTCACTGAATTTACTCAGGACTAAAGCAAGGAGTTTTTCCTTGGCACATGAGAAAAATCCCTTACATTTAAATTAAATTAATCTTATATAAATAATATATATATAAAAATATACTCAAGTATACTTGACATATAATAAAATTTCATCTTCTCATTTGTCTCTGGAATATATGAAGAATTCCAGAATAATGTGGAATGTTTAAATGTGGAGCAGAGAGAGAGACAGAAGTAAACAGAGCTAAATTCAGAAGATGGAGTAATTTTACAATCACTTGAAGAGTTTAGGGACACTTGTTAATGTTCTGAAACTGGCATGTCTATGAATGGTATTGGCTTTTTTAAAAAGCATATAAAGTCTAAATGATCACTGCCAAATACTCTCTGAAAGTAACCGAGAAATGCCTATCACTTATGGGTAATTACTCATTTCTACCTATTTCTAAAGGCCGTGGCAGGAGGTGAGACATGACTTGCAAAGCATTTCATTACATAAGGACACACAGGGTCTTCTTTTTTCTTTTTGGAATGTAACCTGCCAAAATCTGCAAGAATATGTCTTATTAATAAATGATTCCTTCTCAAAGGCACATTGCATTCCATAAAATAGAGACTAACAGCTAGAAAGGGTAAGAAGACTCCTAAAGGCGGAATGATGGATATGATGGCCTCCTTCCTGCCAGATCTGCATTGCTCTGCAGCCCCATGGTGCAAGAACTTGTACTTCAGAGCTATATTCCATGTAATTTGAAACCTGAAGGGGATGGAGACTTCACTGTTGGCAGGGACAGGTCCCAAAGTCTTGGAGTGTCAAGAGACTTGCCCTAGACACCCTAGACAGATGCCCAAAAGGAGAAAAAATACTTTCAGTGCCAGTCCTTAGTGAGCGGTCATGCCTAGACATCAGAGACTGGAAAGACATAGTCTGTTGTGAACAGTTACATTGGGCCACCTTCATGCTTTGAAGTTGTGGGTGAATTGAATATACTATTCATGCTTCATAATGAATGGAGAAGATAACTGTGGCTACTAGGACTTGTGACAGCCTAAATTGTTCCCACACTCTCTGTAATTCATATGTAGCACTCCCTTATTTATGTTGAACTTGAATTCCAGAAGCAGAGAGAGCTCTGCCCTTGTAGACTAACTGCCCAAAGCCCCAGAGGAGAATCATCCATACTTTGCCACTTAGCCAGGACTAAGAAACTGAGCAGAAGTGCAATCTAATGCCTTCAGCAGGAATACAATGAAGCAGGAATTTATGATGGAGTTGTTGTGCAGCTGCAAGTGTCAGGCATACACAGGAGCTCTGAGCAGGGTCATGAGAAGGTTGAAAAATGAAATGTGATTTCTGTAAAGCAAGGGGTTCAAATATTACATCAGCATATGCAATATGAGAATGAATTGACATATGTGAAGTAAGAAAGGCTGCTTATTATAAAATGTTAGTCACAGAGTCTTTGGACATAATTGCATGAGGTGGGAAGGAAAGCCGAGACTAATAACTATGTAGAGAGTCATTTCTTGCTTATGGAAACAGGGCAGGGCTGGATACAATGCATATCAATTAATTAAAAACTGGAGGAACCACCAGTAAAATTGCCTCTTGTTCTAACAGGCTAGATGTGCAGTAAGCAGTATGGGATGAACACAAATGTAGCAGCCTTGAGAACAGATGAGCTGCAGAGCATTAATGACTTGTCCACGCTGACACAACCCAGCACATCCAGGGGCTGGGAGATTCCCAGCAGTGCCACTGCCACCCATGCCCAAGTGACTGAGCAACAGTGCTTCAGGCAAAGGAAGGGGAAGGAAAAAGGCTCCAGAGCATCTCTGCAGACAAGTCTAAGCTGGGATCATGACTGCCATTCCCCCATCCCCAGAGCTGAGTGCTGCAGATTACAGTCACCAGCACGTCAGAGCCCAGGCACTGAAGGAGCTGTGACAAGAGCTCTGGTGATATGGGACTTGTCACGAGACACAGAGACTGACAGGGCCGGCATCACGGAGAGCAGCTTTGACAGGGAGGTCTGATGAGGGTCTGCCTGCATGATGCCAGAACGACTGCATTTTTCTTACACAAAAATCCACCCGGTTAACCCTAGGCTCCCTGACTGCCAGGGGGCGTACCCTGAGCCAAGCCAGGGGTGGGGAGCACTGAGGGGGCCCAAGCCAGCATTGCCTGCAGATGTTCACACACACGTGAAGCTTTGGGACTGAAGCTGGCCTTTGTCCCCACCACGTGCGTTCATCAGCTGAAGGATAATTCACTGCCCACTGTGAACCATGGGTAAGCTGGATATTCCAGTTCATTATGCAACTCTGAGAGGGAGAAAGAGGAAAGATTGGGATCAGTTCCAATCATATAACGTCTGCCACTATGGCAAGCATATGGCACAATGCATCTCTCGGTACTGGATTCCTGATAAGCAAAATGAACGCGGTTATTTTTAATTTAGGATTGCCAAATGTAGGTCACGGGGGTTACAAGTAACATAGCTCAGATGCTTAGGGAACATTCACAATATAATGAACCTTTACTTTGTGTATGTGTACTGCAAAGCCTTAATATAGAAACGCACACATTCACTCAGTTTTAACCATCTATTCAAGTACTGCACTAGTCTAGAGCACAAATACCTAAGGATATTGACTTATATCAGTGTCATAAATGTTTCTGAAAAAGGAATACTGCAGTTCAAAAATCTAAGAAAATAGGAATGTTATTTTTAACCTGTGAAATTTCTCAGCACCAGCTGTCTCAACATAAACTGAAAATATGCATGTCAGTCTTCTCTCTTCTTCATATTTTATACCACTTCTCATCTTTATATCTTATACTGCTGGAAGCAAGTCCTGCCTATTCTACATTTAACAGACATCTCTTTCCAGGCTGAACGTGAAAGGTGCTATAGATTAAAAGGAGGGCATTAATTCATCTAAATATTTGCTTAGGCCTTCGTTATTTTTATTTTCAGTCTCCATATTTGGGTTGACATTTCCGTCCTAGTGAAATCCCTCAATAAGATCCATCTAGGCAAGGGAACAAGTCACAAGTCTCATTCTCAGGACTTCCAACAAATTCTAACTCATCATTCTGAAGCCTCAGTGAAAACTTTTTATTATTATTATTATTATTTTTTTTTTTTTGTCATGCATTACTGGTTAGGAATACTACCTTGCCTTCACTTGTGAATTTCTTGGAGTAAGTAAATAGCACTCCCTACTAACTCACTGAAAAATAATTTGATGTCAAGGGATTTTTATGCTAGCTTTTAACTTTCTTATTACAGTTTACTATATCACTGCTTCACCTGGGGAGAAAAACAAACCAACACCCTCCCCCCAAACCCCACAGTATTTTTAGAAGATCTAGAAAGCAATGTCACACATGAAAAAACAATCTTGCAGTAATAATTAATTGGCTACATTCTGTCTTTCTGCTGTCATGAGCTGGGCTCCACCATTTTATTTCAGGGAAGAATTTGACCGCTTATGTTTAACACATCTACACTTTTTTTTTTTTTTTTTTTTTTAAATATCTCATATCTTCAATAATTAATTCTCAGTTCTAAATACTGGCAACAGCACATTTCAGAAATTAAGAAGAAAAAAAAATAAACTAGTTGTCAACATCATACTGAGTAATTCAATAGTACTGGAATATCCCGAGGGTGGATATGAATAAACAATTCATGAGGAGCTGGTAAATTACATTTCAGCTTCTGTTTATTGCAGAACTAGATACTAGTCAAATACTTAGCTCTATCGAATAAAGATAGCCCATTGGGCTTAGAATAAAGAGCATTTCTTAAGAGTTTTTCTCCTGTATTTATTTTGTGCAGGATAGCTTTAGTTTTTTTAAGCAGTCTTGAATACAAACAGATGAGATTATATTAGACAAGGTCAAAGAGGGAATCTGATGGCCTACAGCAAGCTGGGTTAGTCCATAATACTTTCATAGGGTACACAAAAAAAAAAATGAACTAAAAAGAATATGACTTTCAATTTCTAGACCAGCTCTTAAGATAACATGAAAAATGGATACAATTTAGTATATCTTCATGCTACATTTAGAAGCATTCACAAAATTAGATGGTTAGTGGATGAGCCAATAGCACGCGATTCTTCCAAGACCATAGTTCACATTCATTTCATAACTCCAAACAAAATTATTTTAACCCTTCGGAGTCAGTCTTTCTAGCAAATCAATACAGATGAGAAGGTCACCAAATACTACTCGTGCGAAATTGCTGACAAAGACTAACAGAATATTTGAGGGCAGAAGGGACCGCTGTAGCCGACTTGGGGAAGATGACCTTTCAAAAGAGAGCCAACTTTGAAATTGAATCGAACTTTGAAGTTGGGTCAAGTTCCCCAGAGTTTTTCATATCTCCAGTGATGGAGACTACAAAACACATCTGGGTTACTTTTTGCAACATTTGGCCATCCTCATGAATACTTTACCTAATAACTATTCAGAAGTTCTCTTGCTGTAGTTTGATCCCAGATTCTTGTGTTGTTTGCCAACACAAAAGCCTGTACTGACTTCTCTCTGGTCACATCAATAACTTGTGTAACGCCAGGACAACGCCACTTAAAAAGCCGAGAGCTGTGGGAATTTTCCTCCATCTGTGTGGTAGCTGTGAAAAATCCCTTAAACTGGAAAAATACCAGATCTCCTGTTGCTGAGTCAGACTGCAAGTTTCACTTGCTTGTTGAAGGATACTCCCCGGTGAAGACATCCTCCTTTCACTGGGGAGGAGAGAGCATTAGAAGAAGAAAGTGCAGCAGAAAGGTTGGGTGAAAGAGAAAGCCCTAATATGCTGCCACCTATACCAGTATAAACACAAAGGATCAGTTCTATTCTTATACTGCTCCTTCATACATATTATGAGCAGTAGGATCAAGACAAACTTGCTGCACAACCCATGCCAAATAACCTCCTTTTAAAATTGATTTTAATTTACACATACATATTTGCAAACACTGTTTGCTCTGCAGAACTGCAGTTTGACAAAGTCATTAGGACAAGCCTAAAATCCATTGTTAACCACCTTAAATGTCATTATTCCCCCAAAGACCATATCCAATTAACCTATGGGTTTATTCCTCAGCAGTACTTATGGTGAACCAGTCGCTATACTCCTTAGTCAGTTGCCCAGTTAACGGCAATAAATGAAGTCCAATAAAATTCATGGGTTTTGCATTGCTTCTGCTGGATATAGTTTTGCATCAAGTGTGAGATTCGTTTGTGGAACAGCCCTAGGACTGTTGAAATGTCAGGGCCATAAAAAAGTAGATGCTGTTAATCTTTAGGGCATTACTTAAGTATTACGAAGGAGATCTAGCAAGAACTTTGCCAGCCTTCTCATGCCATTAGGAATATGCTTTGGGGCAGTTAAGGAGGAGAAAGTTTGAGAGTAAATGGAACAAAAATACAGTGAAGTGAAATGGTGAATAAGTTTCTGGGATGCTTAATGTTCACACTTCTAGCATTGGAAAGAGAGATGAGGTGAGCCTGTGGGATTGTTAGTCAAGAAAATTACTAGGATTGAAATGTTGCTCACTGTACCAGAATACTGTAAGATATACCAATAAATAACAGCAAAGTGGCAATCTCTGTAATGAGAAACACAATCATTCTCATCACAACCTTCCCAGATTTATTAGTGTGAATTGATACTCCAGCTAGAGATGCCCTGACAGTCAGATATTAACTGAAGGCTGTAGGTAATTTTAACAATATTTTCCTGTTCAGATGTTACATTTGATTTGTTTCTACCTGCTACCATAGCTTATACTGACAGCATTAAAAATGGGTTACTGCACTGTGGTATTTTACAAATGTTTGTGTCACTTCTTGTTACTTCATTTTGTGCTGCAACATGACAGAGCACAATCTGATATAATGTAGCATGGCCTCCTATATTAGAAAGGGTCAAATGTTGAAACAACAATATTTACATTGCAATAGATATTAACACGTTACTATTAAATGTTGCATCAAATTGTGGCATCACATTATTTTCCATTACTTTTAATTTATATGGATCATGCACACTAGGTTACATCAGTCAGTGCCCTGCACCAGAAAATTATTTCTGAAGAAAAAAAAAAAAGGATAAAAGTAAAAATTTCCTCCTCCAAAATTCACTGCTTCCCCCCCAACACTGGAAATACCTAAGCTTGTAGCTGCACACACCCTTCTATGGTCTGGTGTAGTCATGGTAAAAAACCTGCCTATTCGTGTAAAGGTTGAGAACATATTTCCCACTATCCTCTGCAGGTCTTTGTACATCTCATTTAGTTCTACTCAATATTTAGCAAGAATTTGTTATTTCCCTTTAAAACTATGGGAAGAAAGAAAAGTTTGTCAATTTTAAACCAAATGAGCAAGAGTTCTAGTAAGAGCCACAATAATGACTAGCATTAAAAAACAAACAAACAACAACAACAACAACAAAAAAACAGAATAATACACAAAATCAAAATTTATTCAATTGTATGACACGTATTGGGAAATTAGGACTAAAGCAGTGGAAGAACAAGCATCTGTTATTGATAAGTTTCTCAAACTTACATTAATTAAATGGTGTTTTACTCCAGAAATGATACTGTTGAGAGATGAGCACACATAAGTAGTCTTAGTCATATCATTTCTCTCTTCGGTACTACACAAGATCCTAAAACTGTGAGTTTTTCGTGCACTGACACCCTCTGACAGTTGGCAAAAGCGTAACTGTTGGTATAAATTTAAACCAATTTAACTTAAAACAGGTGGAAAAGATTGTGTTATTTGGGCTTAAGCCAAACTCATTTAAGATAATTTCAATCACTATGAATTGACTTATGTTAAATTTAATTAAACCAGTCCTAAAAAAATAAATTGAAAGTGCCTTGATGAGAAGCTGTACAGGAGCAACTTAAATTAGGTTTAAAAATTACATACAGTAAACTGTGCAACCGTCTTTCATAGATAAGTGTCAGAAGTTAAAGATTTAAGTCAGTAATGCAAGACAGTTTGTATTCCCAAGCATTGCCTGAACCAGAGCAATGCAGCCTGATCTAGAACTCCTGCTGCACACTGGGATGAGATCATAAAGCTGCTCTGACCAGCTTTGTCTGTAAGGGTAGTCTTTCTACAGAGCTTGGTAAACAATGTCAAGACCTTTCCTGGAAATTATCCTTCAAATGTTTGTTGTTCTTAAAGAAAACGGTCATTGCTCAAAGTCTTTTATTTTTAACAAAGCATTTTTTTTTTAAATATAGAAACACTTCAAAACAACGCTTTGTTTTAAACAATAATCCTTTCGGAAGATTTCACAATTCAAAGTCATTTCCTTCTACGATATATTCTGACATTGCTTTTAATTTTTTTTCATGTTACTGCATTCCATGACAGCAATAGTGCACTACAATTAGTGATACAGTCAACTATAGCATAAGAGCTGGAATATTTTAGTATTAAATCAAAGACACATCCGCTACCAAGCATTGATTAAAACACGTTACTTGTTCTAGATTGAAATGTATCCTGCTTAGTTTATGATGGAACATTCTGACACTTCAACAATCAATAATAAATAACAGCTGCCCTTAAAATGACTTTAAAAACAAAATGAAGTATTTCACTGATGCTATTCAATACTATATCAAATCAAAAGTAGTAGCAAGAAGTATGACAGTGTCTTCTCTACATAACAATCTTGTTGTTCACAACAAAAGCCTAAAGAATTTCCATGAAACATCTAAATTTTCTTGGAACACCATTTTCCAGAAAAAGACATTCTGCTAGAAATTTCCTGACCAGTTCTTCTCTATCAACTCTTTCCATTTTATGTACGTAACAACTCTGCAAGTGTATCATAGAACTGATAAAGTCCCAATGAACTAGCAAAAAAAGAGTTCTCCACACCTGTGTCTTCCATGAATACTCACAGAACAAAAAGTTGCTAAGTTTGTCTTCAGTTTCTTTATAACCTGACACATTCAATTTCTCATTACTCACCATGTCCTCAGAATACCCAGCACAGCACAAATGTTGCCATGCTGTCATGTAAAGAACTGGTGAAGGTGGGAGTCCTTCAGCTGTTTATAATTACCCATTTCACAGAGCCCTGCTGGTGTGTGCAACCAGCTCTAGTGGCCAGCTTTATTCTTCTGCCCACAAGCACTAAAGCTACTAACAGAAGGAAAGAGAGAATATTTTGTGGCAGAGAAAGGGAACTAAATGAGGGACAAGTGAGAATATCCAATCTTTGGAGCCAAAATCACAAGCAGTGATGCCCAGAGCCAGCCACCAGAGAAACGAGGAGGTAGAGGCACACAGCCAAATAAATGAGTTGGGCCATTGGGCAGCAACAACTGAACTCCACCTTCATCAGAAGAACAGGTGATAGGGAAGGGTGGGAGAAAACAGCAGATGGGAGGAGTAGGAGGCGTGGAACAGCAGAAATGCAATTAACAGTTTTCCAAGTGGTTTAAATAATTTTGAATTAAGAACTGCTAAAATTCACAGATAACAACAAACAAGCATTTTCCAACTGTAGGTGCTAAGTGCTCCAAGAGGAACCATGCGGCATTAACTCCATTTGTAGATAACAAAACAGAGGCACACAAAAGGAAAATAAAAGGTGTCTTACAGGCTGATTTCAGCAACAGTGGCTGAATGGCAGCTAGATCTTTGTCTCCAGCTGCGGTATCCATGTACTTTTTTCCTAAGCTAATACCTGTCCCTCTAATGAGGTACGCCTGTGGATAGAAATACAGGCATGGGGCAGAACCAGCCCAATGGAATGGGAGCCTATGATGCAATGAGCAGTGGAGTTGTACAGAGTTTGAGAATCCCAGCGTAAGAAACTAAGTTTTCAGAAATGGCTGTTCTTAAATGGTCTTCGAGACAGTCCCAGTGACCTTCTCCTTTTAAATTATTTGAAATTTATGAACATGAAGGGGAAGACATTTCTCAAAGATCTGAAATTCACATTTAACACAATTTACTGGGAACAGAAGGTTCTCAGACCCTGAAGATAGCCATTAGCACTTCACAATATTTTAGCATTCAGTATGTAGCCAGGTCAATTTTAAGTACCAACAGAAGAACTCTTCAGACAGAATGTATTCAAGAGATGTGTGCTAGAAACTCTACAAAATCTTGCCATTATAGGTGATAAAAATGTTAGCTGATGCAATAACATTTGGGGGAAAAATGTGGACAACACTCAAATTCCAGCGGAACAGTAAATTGACCTTTCATAATGAAAATGACTAACCACATATTTCAAAAAAAAAGCAAAAAAAGATCAGACACATTATAGCATGTAAAAATGATGAGAAGGCAGCAGCATGTCCAGCACTGACTTCTCCCCACTAACAACGAGTCAGAGGACTCTCCCCCTTTTTTCCCCACTTTCCTCAGTTACTTATTTTCTCACTCTATTAAAGAATCCTATTGGTGAAAGGATTAAGGTCAGACCTTGATGTGCATTGGAGCCAGTGCTAACCTCTGGAGAGGAAGAAAAATTCTTTCATTTCCCTTTTTATTTCTAGTTTAATTTGACTTGATAGCTTGTTGCACTTTGACTTGCAGCAAGTGTTTCCTGTGTGGAGAAGTCACATCCAAAAGTTAAAAGATTGTAAAAATCAAAGTTTCTATACACTGAACTTCACAGCCTTCCTGACCATGCAGAAACCATATTGCCCTGGATGTAAAGCACAGATGC
>VXAV01010419.1:885836-904858 GCA_013399715.1 Alectura lathami
ACAGATGCCCTCGGAAAACCCTCTCTCGAAGAGTTCTTCTAGCAATGCTTTATTCTAAAATTAATCAACCAGAGGCACCAGTTATTATGGCAAGAAGAAAGAGAAGAATATCCATTGAACTACCAAACCTGTTGAGTAGAAAAGCTAAATGGAAAATTCTGTACATTCCTCTAAAACTAGAATGTTGCAAAGGTATGAGAAAAGCTTTTTATAAGTGTTTCATAGTATTGCTCAGAGACTAAAAAAAAAAAAAAAAAAAAAGAGAANGCATTTAAAAAAAACAAATCCCAAAGAAAAAAAAAAAAAAAAAAAAGAGAGAGAAAGAAATCTTTATGTAATAGAAGGTTTTCAGATTCCACAATCGAAATATTCCCTTCCTCCTCTCAAGACCTATTTCACACAAAGTAATTTCAGCAAGAGTAAAAATATCATTACTGTACATACCAGCCTCTGAAATAATGACATCTCAACAGCGGCATGCTGTAACTCAGTGCTCTACATAACAAGGGCCAAAACTTCATAGATACACCACTGCCTGTAGATTTTATTAAATATTATAAGCTTTCTTTCATCTCTTCACAGCTTGAAGGTAATACATAAAACATAAAATTACCATTTTTAAAAATAATTGCGTACATTGTGTGCTGGTGACATCTTTTACTTGCTGTGTATATGCACAATTTTATTTGAGAGGATTTTTTTGTTTTGAAGACTTGCTTTCCTCAGAAATTCTTTCAGTCTTTTAGTCTATGTTGTGCCAGATATCCCTGCCTGCATTTTTATTGAAAACAAACGTCTTGCAATAAAAAAAAAAAAATTGAATAATTACTGGAGAAGGGAGTCAATGACATTTTTCAGGAGAATAAACTTTGCTGTTCTTTATACTAGAAAAGTTTCCAAATGCAAATATTGTTTAATTTAATCTCACAAGTATTGTGAAACAAGAGAATTATTATCATGTATGCCCCAATGCATTTAGTTTCCTCCCTATGCAAAAATTCTGCAGGTCATTTCTGTTTGAATGGCCAGTTCTTCATGTGGAAACAAAGCTCAGACAATATCTTATTGAATAAAACAGGCTTGTTTCATGATTCATTACACCTCTTTTTGTTCTTATGTGTAAACCAGCTCCTCTCAGTTCCATACTAAGGCCGAATGCACACCGGAGGTTTTGCAGAGCCATAAAAATAACACTGCAAATTCTCATGCATACAATAAAAGGCTCAATAAAAATAAGAACATTTTGCAAAAAGTACTAATAGTCTCCATTTTAGAACTGATTTTTCATTCTGCATAAGCTCATTTTTCTTTGTACTTAAACAAAATGACAGATGTTCATAAAAAGTGATATTAAGGATTCCTTTTGGCACTTCTGTTCAGTGTTCTCTTATTACACTTCTGGTAATAGAGTATGCAATGTTATTCTTACAAAACCAGGATCATCAAAATTGCCAGGTGTCTGATGTGTGATCACTCTCACTGTATGCAAAGCAAAGTGTTTCCAAATGTGTTAGTCTAGTGAATTCTATGCTGACGGCTCAGTTCTTCAGAGTGTTGTGTACTCTGATTATAGACACCTTAGCTCTATAAGTTTAATGTCAATAATGTTCAGCCTCCTGTAAGATTGAGCCCTTGAAGAAAAATAAATTCTAATTGTGATTCTTCCACTGAAGAGGTTTGTGTTCTTGAGCAAATCTATAAAAGTCAGGTTCCAAACTATAAAATCCATTCACGTGTTCAAGCTCTAAGAAACAGTCCTCTTTTTCAGAAGTGCTGGGCTGCAGATAAAAGTTTGCAGTAGAGTCAGTGAGAATAACAGCTGTCTAAATATAAAGTTAGGCACTTAAATTAAGATGCCTGTAACTGGTGCTTCTTGTGCAAGCTTTTGCATATGAATGATTTACACACGTCCTGTTCCCCTACACTTCCCTCAAAAAGAAGAGCAGCTCGGATCCATTCAGTTCACAAAGTGGTCCTCTGTGTGGACGGATCAGGTTGTGCCATGAAAGGCTGCAGGAAGAAGGATAAAGTTGGGCAACACACAGTAAAGGAGGCAGCTGAGAGCTAACCCCCGCAGTCCGCGTACACCACGTGCAGCACATATTCGTGTAACAACTCCTATGAAGCCAGCAATTAATTTTCATGGTTTGTAGAAGAACAGGACAATCAGACAGGCAGCTTTACAGCCACTGTGGCAGCAAAAGGAAGGGAATGCCTGGGAGATCCTCCCAGCCTCTGAGCTCCATTTGCTCTACTAGAGAACCCTTCTTTTGTGTTTCTCCCTGTTATCTGCCTTCTGCTGCATTCAGTTCCCTTAGATCCTGGTTCTCTTCTTGTCCCAGCCTCGTTCTTGTGACCCACACAGTCTGCCTTCTCATTCTCCTTCCCACATACCCTTATTTCAGCCACATTTTGCAAGCAGCCAATGCTGGGACATGCCCCTCACCTTCAGTGCAACTGCCTCTTCCCATTGCAGCCTCAGATTTCTCCCACTTTGCTGTGCTCTGTACGCTTCATATTCCCCATTTCTACTGACTCCAACTCAAAGAAAACCAACAGCAATAAAATACTTCACAAGTTAACGTGTCCTTTAATTGGGCATTTATACAAGAGAATACTATTTCTGTTGATTCAAGTGTGTACCTTTCTAAATATTTCAAGTGCACAGTATTTTCAGCTCAGCTACATTCTCCTTTCTTAGAAATAAATGTTCCTAACGACTGCAGCGTCACTACGAGGATGACATTCATTGGCATATTTCTGGTTTTGGATAAATTGCAATTTTATCATCTTAGCTGCAGGGCAGTTAAATGGTAACGGATTTACTAATCATGACTTTAAGAGAGATAAATCTGTTTACTTCCCAAATAATAGAGAGATTCTGCCTCCAGCTACTTATGTCTGCTTCTTGTCTAAAAGCTTTTACCCCCTCACAGTTACCAACTAAAATCTGAACCAGAATCTGATAAAACAAAGGATTTTGTGAGGTATATCATAGTAATGAGGAGGCTGGGGTTGGAGGAAGAAATCTCCCAAGGTGGAACAGAAGGAAGCTCTAGTAATGGCAAAATTAGTTAAAAAAAAAATCCTTATCCTCCTACGTTTGTTCCTGTCCTTTCCAAGGTTTTCATCTCTTCATTTTCACCACAGGAGGACTGAACTGATCGTGTGACCACAGTCTGAGTGAGAAAGCATGAAACAAAGCAGAGGATATAAATAAACAATATGATTACAAATTTATACTTTGGTTCTAGGAGGTGATTAACATCGTATTTATGAGCCAAAATAAACAAAACTACTTAGTCGGAGCACTGCCTCTGTTTCCACCCTCCCTAGTGCAACATAATACAGAACTAGAAAGAAATAGAAAACATGCAAAACCAGAAAAAACAAAACTGGGTTTCTAATACGTATCCAATGGACATGTCTGAAAGATGAAATATGAGGGACTCATACAACGATTATGAAATGCACATTGCTGAAGAAAAAAACTGCCTCTCCATATTGTAGTACTTCAAATCCATGTGCCAAAATACGTGGGTGAAACTTTCTCACAGATATTATTTTTGGGAATTAATTTAAGCAAAACAACTTTTTTCCTAAGGGTTAATGTTTTGAAGAAAAATTGCTCTAGCTTTCCATTTAATTCAGACTGACATAAAGATCTGCTGTGGTTGTCAACAAATACAAAGTCCTGAAAGCAACTCCAAAAAGCATCTTACAATATAAGAAGTATCAGAAAACCCTAGTTACAGCCTACACAGTTTCCCTGTTTCTACTGCACTTACTACACAAAACTTACAATAAGCTGTAAGTACTCTTCCAAAAAAGTACCTCAAACAATAGTAAAACCAAAAGTTCTAGATACATGCTGCAAGCCTGCATAACAAGAGAAGTTAAATGCCATTACTGGTGTACTTTGAAAACCACATGTGAAAAGAATGCAGAAGTGGAAAGAGACACATATCAGGACACCCTGTATTTATCCCAAAAATTTACTTGTGAGTTATGTGAACAAGACTCTTCAATTACCCTCTAACATAGTCAAGGTTATGGTTGGACTTGATCTGTATTATTTTTCCAGTTCAAACCTTGAAAAGGCAGAAGCCTTGTAAATTAGCAGAGCATTTGATTGGTTATAGAATGCGTGAGTAGTAATGTGCAAGGCAAAATCACTCAACCAAAGGTGCACAACTCATCTTTGCAATGATCAAAAAAACCTCCAAGACATAAAGACAGGATTTTTCATTTGCTCTTGCTATTTCCACTGCAAAATGAAGATCCATATTTGCTTACAACTAAGTAAAGAATTTAATCTCAGATTAAATCTCTGTTTTAGATACAATTCACATTTTGCTACCACTGAAGTAATGGAAGATATGCCTCTTCTTTCAACGGGGAAACAATTGAGCAACTAAAAATGACTCCAATATTTCCAATATATTGCATTTTAATCTCCACATCATCCATCATCTGTCTCCTTCATTTAATGACAAAGTACACTCTTCCTTCACTGTTTATGTATACTTGTTATTACTGCCCTTAAAGTAGAAAACAATATCACTGTTATTCACTCCAAGTCAGATAACATTGTGTGACGATACCTGTGATGCAGAAAGAAGTGAGGGTTTCCTCATAAAGTTGTATGCTTATCATAAGTAGCTGTTGCAATGTTGCCCTTGTCTCTGTTTTATGAGCATTAATTATCATCAGTACAAGTGAAGAGAAGTACAGTAAGAGCTCTTGCTTTGGGAGGTCTATCCCCCTATAATGACTTACAAACAAAGTCACTTCCAGCTTGAAGGGCAAATTTAACGCATACCAGTCATGGGGAAATATTACAGATTATTCCCCACATTGCAATCTGCCTCCCTGGTGAGGGTGTTGCACCATTAAAATAAAATATCAGAGGTTAAAATAAAACCCTTCTTCTTTTGGACTAAAAGCAGCTTAAGACCAAAATAACCTATTTGATTTTTGTTATTCCTTATGAAAGAGTTTCCTTCCTTTCCACAATTTTATACTCTTCTAGTTCTTTTACTAGTCACAAGGTAGAATTCAGTATCAATCTACCACTTTCACAAGCTGATTGATGCCAGACTCTGTGCCAACTGCTGTCTGGGGATTTACAGTTTACTCCTTCTCTGTAGCAAAATGTGAATTTAAGGGCTGTGGTACAGCAGCGCTACAGAAGTTTTCCAAGCTTCCCAGAGCACATGCAATTTGAAGAACACAAGGCGTTGTGCAGGCTGAGAAAAAAGACAAGGTGTGGAAGCTCTCAGGCATGCCCCAAGTGGGATGGAAGTTAGGCTGGAGGGCTCTGAATGTCCTTTGGGGCTGGATTCATGATTCTCCACATCTAAAACAATTATTATGTGGTGACTAGTGACACTAAGGATATGGCCACCTTGCTGTGTTTTGATGCTTTCTTAGACAGCTGCTGTTTATGTATTTTGCTTCAACTCCTATTTTTCACCTCCCAGCCAGTATCACACTTCAGATGCTTTAGGGAGCAGTTTGGTTCTTCCTCCCTGTCTCCGAGGGTGGAAGAAGGATGTAGCAATTAATTACCTTGCAAACACATGATCATCTCTGGTCATCCATCATCTATCTAGTGCCTCTACTGTATTATGGTTAACGTAAGTCAGCAGAAACATGGGTCTGTCATCCATCTCTGTAACATCTCTATAGCAAGACGCCTGTGGGAAAAGATGCGGTAAAGCAGACTTTTTGTCTGAGGGCATTCCAGTCAGCCTAAGCCTAGGTTTTGTTTTATTTTTTTATTATTATTATTATTATTATTATTATTTTTTACTAATGAGCTGCACCTCTTTGTATGCATTATGGCCCCCACAATGCACAAAACCTGGAGACAGAGTGCACAGTTCAGCAGTGGTTACACTCTGCAGAAGGTTCGTAGCCCACAGCATCCGCACATAAATAGCTGGCCATAATGACTGAAGGCAAACTGTGCCTGTTTGGGAATTTCAGAGTAAACTGCAGCCTGGGACAGGGCTCTGACATGCACTCATTGCACTCAAGACTTGAGGACAAAATCTGAGAACCTTGGGCATAGGAGAAGGTCACTCAGCCTGCAGCTAGCACTCAAACATTTTCGTTCTCCTGAACATTATGAACAGCCATTGCTGTACCAGGGGTACATGCTGCTACGTTGACCTTCATTCTTTTATTTTCCAAGCTATGTAGCACATTAGTAGAGGAAAGCTAATGCAATTGGCATCAAAGAACTCACACGCTCTCTGATGGGCTGGAGCGCTGCCAAGACTCTAATCTACCATGTGACTGACAGGACTTTAGTCCCCAGGAGAAAGTGATTTTTAACACAGTTTTCTATTTCTCTGAAGTTATCAGCAGTTTCATTCAGATCATACAGATCAAATGCCTTCAAGGTAAGTGATTATTTAAGGAATTATTTTCAATGAGAGCCTTTGGTCCTAGTGTTCATTCTGATAGTAGTTGGAAGGAAAAAATATACTTTGGTTCCCTGATGTTGAGCTTTTTTGTACAGAGTTGTGCCAGATGAGGCTTATGCTACAGAAAAAGAAAAATAATCTGGGCTCTTCATGCACACACACAAAAAAAAAAAAAAAAAAAAAAAAAAAAAAAANAAACAAAAAAAAAAAAAAAAAAAAAAAAAAAAAGCAAAGTTCAGAGCTAAATATGGTACTCATTCCAGGGGTCACCTAAGCAGATGAAGCTAAATCAATATTAAAAAAAATCTTATCTCTCACACTGTAGATTAAAATACCAGCATGCATTACAGCTGCATCCATGGACTTTACCTACAAAGTGCTCAGAAAGGAATGAGGGAGAAGGATGCCTGCATTCAGCAAAGCACTGCAGCATCTACTAACTTTCCTCATAATAATTGTCCCAAAGTAATAAAATTAAATCACCTCAACAGCTTGTAATAGGACTCAAACTTGGTGAAAGCTGTGAGGTAAATCTGCCTAGACCTTTTCCATACTGCGAGATCACAAAAAAAGACAAGCAGCCTTCTAGAATTAAAAAGGTCAAATATTATTTGAGTAAGAATCAGAATAATTAACTCTTTAGGACAGAGAAAACTCAAATCAATTAGATAAGACAGAAAATGTATAAAAAGTTGATGGGAAAGATTTTCCCCTTCCTCTATCCTTCCAGGCTGTTCCTCTCCCCCAAGCTTGGTGCCAATCCTTCTGCACATTTCTGGATTGCAGCAAGCACTGCTCGGCCCCTCAGTTCCCAACAGAATTTCCTTTCTGTCATCCAGAAGCCCTGTGGTGGTGGGGTCTCTCTTCCCAGCCCTGCTCAACATCTCCCTACTACCTGTGCTGTAGCTCTGCCCTTGCTCACAGCCTTCCTCCCTGCTGTTCCCCTGCAGAAGCCATGCAACACCAGGACCCCCTGGCCCTGTCTTGGGAGGAGTCAGTTGCACAAACTGAACAAACACAAGTGAGAAAATCTGCCATGAGGCCTAAATCTAGTTATCCTCATATGCTCCTGTGGCCAAAATTTCTCAGTGAGGCTTACATGGCATGTCCATAAATCATGCTCCAGGACCAGTGAGAAGTGATGCTCTTGTTTAAATCTATGCCCCTCAGAAGTCCCATTGATTTCAAGAGGATGACTTAGGCGTGTGAAGTAAAGAACATATATTTTGCAGGCTGTAGGTTTAGCTTTCGTAGGAGGTGATAAAGGAGATTTACAGCATTGCTTTTTCACCTGGGTTTTTACCCCATTTGTCCAGCTGGGTAGAAAAATGACCAAAGCTAGCCAGTAGCTGTGGTGAGCATTTGAACAGGCTTTCACTGTACAGAGGAACAAGAACTACAGGAAAGGTAAAAACTATATGAAGCTCACATTTACAGAGAGTTTATTCTCTTTCTTTTCTTTTCAATGCCCCCAACAAACAGGGTTGGGTTCCCAAACAAGACAATGATGCTGTTAGACTAAGCAAGCACTGAAGAAATGCCTAATGAGTGACAAACTCTGCCACAATACCTTGCAATGTGAATATGAGATACAAATAAATGTGGGTATGCAGAGAGGTACAGAGATTTAAGTCCCGTAGATACCACCCAGATCTGAACATTTTCAATCAAATCTCATAACCATGAGACCGACCCTCTCTCTGCACAGAACCCATCCATTCAAAATCCCATATACTTCCTTACTGTTGGTTCTGGTGATTTTTAATACACAGAAGAGAATAAACAATTAGGCAAAAGTCTGGTTAAAATTCTCTGAGCAATATTAATTTATCTACATTGCATTCATCTTGTCTTCTAATTTACTAGTTAAGCTCTTTAAGATATACTTTACAAAGTCAGAAATCCAGTGCAAGACAATCAATTTTGGTATGAGAGATTCAGCTGGGGCATTTGCTAGAATTGTTTTCTGGGGGATGATTAAATACTTAGCATAATCTGCCATCAAATTATTTCATGAATTTAACATGATTTCCTATTCTGCTATGAATTTTGAGGCTTACGAAAGATGTTATACAAATCAATAAACAATCATATTGATTTTATTCATGTTTTAAATACTGGGGATGGGGTATGCGTGCAGAAAAATGGTGGACTGTGATCTACTTTTTCATGCCAGAAAATAGCACAACTTCAAAATTGATTGGACATAAATAAAAGCTAGCCTCGGGTGCACATTTTATACTCCCAGAGATGGTTTTGAAACATAATAAATTATTGGAAACAGAGGCTTCACATCCAGCAAATTAAGTCAAAAAGCCCTCCAAGGCCAATACCACTTATGCTCTGCAAATTACTGCCAAAGATAAAACATTCATTAAGGCTACATACTAGAGATAACACGAGTATGTGCAATATCAAAAACAGGTGGGGCTTTGGGAAGAAAGTTAAATGACCATTTTCCATTTCTTTAGCATACATGGTAAACTGCTTTTAGGTTTTGTTTTCACAACATGTACAAATCAATATTTTCAATTTAATATGTATAGACTGCATAAATACACTCAAAAAACTGGGGAGAATGTGCTATCTAAACCCAAATCCAAGGTCAGATAATCTCAAGTGAATGCAACTGGAAAAATTCCAGTCCCTGTGAGTGAAATGCTAACAAATTGCATTGTAGAAAGCACTGCGTGAAGAGAATGTGAACTTCTCTTTTTCTTAAAAACATTCCACACAAAATATATTCACTGAAAATTTACCTCCATTATGCTGCATCACCTAATATTCCATGAAGAATATTCTGAAGAGAAAAATTTGTTTTCTAACATGCTTAATGGAATGTGATTTATGATCCTAAACATAAATTGGTCAGCACCCTCATGATGCCTCTTCAAAGAGGGTGAGAATTTCTTTTAAAAAGGATTTTCCTTTAAACTGAAGCAAAAATTAGCTGAATAAGTCCTCCTTGAAAATTGGATGAGACCATGTATCCAGATGGCAGTGAACTTGACATTAAATGAATTTAAAATTTAAGGGGAAAATAACACATTTTATCTGTCTAATAATTTATAAAGAAAAGGACATGAGTTTAAATTTTCCTTTTCATGACAAACTGTAATTGTTCCTTTGACACAGTCTCGTTTAAATTTATGGCTGGAATGAATGTAGCATCAGAATAATAGGCCTGAGGAGCTCAGTTAAGTATTTATAGAGCTACTAGAATAATCTATATTCTGCTTTAAAATTCTGAAGTACATACACACTAAGTTGTACCTTTATAAACTTCTCCCACCCAGTGACTAAGGTCTTATGTTGCCACTCATAGCCTGATCTTTTTTATTACTGGAGTCCTTTCAAGTACTGAGGATACGAGTGCTCGGTGCTATTTACAACCAAACCGGACTTCCACGCATCAGTAGTTCTGAGATCTAAGTCTAGAAGCAGGAATTTTTAATGAGAACTGAACCTAATGGTTTAGGATTTGGTTAAAAGAAAAACAAAAATACAAGCACAGGGGAAAAAAAAAAAAAAAAAAANAAAAAAAAAAAAAAGAAAAAAAAAAAGCATTCACAGGATTCAGGAACAACAGATACAGAAACTACAAACCATGAACATCATCTAATATGCAGTGAATCAACTGGAAAGACTTTTGTCTGCTTAAATGTCCTTTGGTTTAGACTGTATCAGACCTTCACACAGTGTTAGTAATGGTTTTTCTAGGACTTAAGGGAAGCCCACTATAAAATCTAAAGTAAAAAAATAGTTCTAAAATGACCAGTATTTGAAATGAAAAACACTTTATTTCAGATTGCTCCTGATTTGTAAGATTACTGAATGACTTACAGCTGCATCAAGTTTACAACTCAAACAAAAAATGCACCTAATTGAGCAAATATGTGTCTTCTTCTCAAAACTTTTTATTGTTAATAGTTCTCAGTGTTGGAATATTAGGTTATAAAATTATTTTCTAATAAGTTAGTTTCAAGTTGCAAAAAAATCAGAAGTATTTTACTGAAGACTGCCGAAGGAATTCTAATTGATAAAATCCAAAATTATTTTAAAAATACTTTTAAAGTTAGAACTTCTGAATTATTATTAATTCTTCTCATATTTAAGGTGTAACCTTAATAACCTAAATAAAGAAGAATATTAGCTATTTGTTGAGTGACCAGTGCAACAAACTAAGTTCATTTTCCTTCAACCCTGTTAAGCACTAATACAGTTACTCTGCCACAGCAGCATTAAATTCTCCTGCACAGCATACACTGAAACCTATAACATCAAGAAATATCACAGAAACACCGGAATGTCAGAAGGATAATTTATAAAGCCACATTTGCTCTAGCCTACAATGATATATGTATTTTAGCAGATCAGATTTCAGCGAGACTGTCAAAAATCAGTATTCTGTTTGAAATAGATGCATTTTGCCTACATCAACAAGAATGTATCAGAGAGCCTCCTGCCTCTCTCTCTTTCTCAGGCTTTTAAGTGCCAAACTAAGATAAGCATGGTACCCAAAGTCACAGTGCTTGGTATAAATGAGACGTAGCTGCTGCCAGGGTACCAGTGCTGCTGTCAGTGAGGATCTCTGGCTTCTGTATTTTCCCTATGCGTTATTTTAAAAAATGTCCTGAGTGTTGTCACTTCTAGGAAAGCTGATCTGTTGACTTCTTAGAACATGTGTTTATTTACATCACATCATTACACCAAGTTATTACAATGTGTTTATTTCAGGCAACTGTTGTGCTTGGGTAAGGGCCTTTATTTATTTTGTACTTCTGCACATCTAGACTCCAAAAGATGCAATTGTGAGCAAGTCCTATGCTTTCTATGCAAGCCATACCAACTGCTTTACTGGTTTTGATTAAAAGTCGTGGGCCCTTAGGGACCACAGGCTGCCTTACTGAGTTTATGCCACTGCTGGTTCAAAAACCATTTCTACAGGGAATATATCAGACTGACTGACAATGAACCTTGATTTTTTAAGAAAAAAATTGAAACTTACACTATGCAAAATTCTAATTTTATTTTTTGAATGATGTGGCAACAATGTATTGACCAAGAGAGAACACGAACAAGAAGTTTACAAGCAAAATTCTGCGCTATGACCTGACTTAATGAGATGTTGACCGGTGCTGAAGAGTCTCAGAGCACTCAGTTCCCAGCAGGTCCAGCCCCCTCATTTGAGGCACTGACAGCACACCAGAAAATGTCAAACACTTTCAGACTCAGGTACTTGCTCTGTATCCTCCTACGAGTCAATTAGTTCATCATCGTAACAACTTGTGAACTTTTAATGCTCTACAAACATTCTCCGAATTCTAAATCAAGGTCATCGTGCTCAAACCTGCTTTTATTCTAAACCGCAGCAAACGTGAAGGCAGGATGTACTAGGCACTTGGTTTAAACCACTCTGACACTTGTCATTTGTTTGATCCACTGACCCAAACAAACTAACAGAATGGTGCCAGGTGCATCCTCAGTAGACATTTGAAATATCGGATGTTTTACGTCATATATGAAATGAACTTATGTAATAAATATTTTAAGCATAATCAACACAATACATAATAAAACCATATAAAAAGAGATGGGATCAAACTACAAGGTATTTTCTCAAAAAGAAGTGGCAAGGTTTTTCAACTACCCCATCTCTGAACCTGAACTGCATACAGACTGAAGGGAGCCACAGTCTTAAACTTAATTTCTTTATATTAAACCTGGTGTAATCAATGCAGTGATGGAAGTAAATGAATAAAATAAATGTGGACAAAGCAGAAGGGATTTTGAGAGGAAATGAAGAGCAACCAGTGGATCTTTAAATGGAGGTAAAGTCAAGCAAGGTAACGTAGAAAGCAGAAATGAATGTAATAACTTTGATCATCCTGAATCTATAATGAAGGGAAACCAACCACATGAACACTCAGCTGCAAAGAATACCCACATGTGTGAAAGAAACAGCTGGCTTATAGATATAGCTGTAATATGTAGGCAAATGTGTCCTATACACCTTTAGAGACTGTTATTTAAATTCGTATTTTAGTATGTGTTACACTATAGGCATAAAATAGAAACAAAAATGGGTGGAATAAATTGCCTTTCATTTTAACCGACACTATTACAAAAACCAAACCAGAGCGCTAGTGATCTTACATATACAAAGGTTCCCTGGTTCTGCCCAGCCAATATAAACAACAACTCACAGAAACACAACCAAGTGCCGTAAACGTTGTGGTCTTGCTTCTGGGTCTGCCTAAAGACTTAGTGGAGATGATCACTTGGAAGGGTCCCAGCAAAGCAAACAATGAATATAAAAAACTTCTTCAACCAAAGGCTGTGGTTTTTAAAGTGTTTGTAAATTCTTCTACAAAATTATTGCAAAAACATTAAGTAAATTCATAGTCATGTATGTAGACCCCTTCCTTATTTCGTCACTTGGGGCATTCAACAAGTAATATTACAACTAATTCATCAAAATGGCTGGCCAGAAGTGTGAAGAACCCAATTTATATATTTTCCATTTTATGTAGTAATTAACTTCTTATAATACTTATTGCCTTCTGCCTGTGAGAAACAGGGCACGCAACGAATCTGTTTCAATTTGCTACAGTGAAAACCAGTCCCTTCAGGTACGGAGCAAAATGGGACTGTAAGGCCAAGGAATTTTTTCCCCCATAATCTTGCCTGCTGAAAAATGATGCTATGCAATGCACAGTGGTGTCTGAACTCTCGTCCAGCAGCAGCCAGCTGAAAGGCTAGTGGAAGAAAGGCACACCTTGCTACCACTGCTTCTTGAAGAGGGAAAAATTTCTCCCTCAAGAAATCTTGAGCCCACAAACCCTTCACTTGCTCAACCTCATTGATTAAGAAAGAGATCAGCGATAATAACAGTGCATACTTGTGTGTGAGCCACCTGAAAGCCCACGGAAGTGCAGGTTTAATTCCGATCAGCAGTGCTGTGCAGCACTGCACTCCAGTGCTCATTCCTTACGCTCCTGTCATCAGACACATTACATTTAGCATCAGGTTTGGGTGAGATAGCCGCGCGTTGATTGAATTTGGCAGATTAGTTACCTCCTGATGGCAAGAAGGTAAAAAAGAAGAATGAGAGCTACCTTGTGCCACTGAGCTGGCTGGCACGTAGCCAGGCCTGCTGTGCTATCGGTGAGCCGTGAGTGTCACGTTGGGTATCAGTAGTTAAAGCAGAAGAGCACAGGTCTGACGCAGAGTAATTTTCATTTAGAAAGCTCAGAATTAGCCAATGCATCTACGATTTTTGTGAAAACAACTCCAAAACAACTTGAACAATAATGCACACAACCACAAGCTGCAGTAAGATTTATGATCAAACGAGGCTCTGCCTTATTTTATAGCTGCCATATGAGATTTTATTTCTGGAAAGAAGCAGCATTGATAAAGAGGTTTAATTGTCTGTCAGCATGCCTTATGCTGCAGTTACTTCATTTACTACGAGTCTGAATCTCATTACTACTTCAATTCTCCAGGTTCCCTTCCATTTCAAGGTGGGCGCTTAATTAGAGCAGCCCTGGTAATGCAAGAAAATACAACAGACAGCCGCTTTTTTCTCCCCGTCATCCCGACAAATCAAATAGACTATTGATTTTCCATCCTCAAAGAGATCAGGCTCCACTTTTACCATTCAATCATGATATTAGCTGTCCATTAACTCCAATTCCCCAGCCTGACAGCTTGTGGACACCTCCGAGGCTGCTCAATCAGCCAGTCAACACCCGGACAATGCAATTACGAACCTCTTCCAGACCATAGCCAAGGTCTTCACCTTCTTCTTTCTTTTGCTTCCTATGAAGTTTCTGTTCCTATTTTTGTATTTCTTATTTATCAACTAAATAATACTATTGCTTATTTACTCACTGTGCTTGAAAGGAAATATATTTGTGATTGACAAGATAATTGTGTTATTCTCTGGCAAAATCATAATTTTTAAGTGAAGTTATTCTTCCACCTCTGTGGCACCTGAAATGGCTTGAAAATAAAGCAAGTGCTATAAACTTTTTTGTATTTGTCAGAGGAAATAAATTTGTCAAATCTAGAACTTCTTCATTAACTTCAGCTGTGCAATTTGTCCTTCCATTTCAAAACTGATAGTCGGGTATCGACTAAAGCAATCATTCAGTATGTGGAGAAAAGAAGGGTGATAATTTTATGGCATCTTGTTACTTGTTAGCCAGTCCACTTTGGAAAATGCGAGGAATGGTCAAGAATTGTATGACAACTGTCCTTCCCACCAAAACAGGGCACTAAAATATACTTTTAGCAAAATCAACTCTACATTACTGAAATACCTGTATTTTGCATACATTAAAAGCCCTAAGTTTTTTTTGTTTGTTTTTTGTTTTTTTTTTTTGGTCTGATGACAAGCACCAGTGCTCACCAGCCCATAGTATTGCAAAATGAGCACTCTAAATATTTCACTTGGAGCTTTAATAGCCTGTAACAACTGTGGCCTGAGTGATTTCAGTTTGCTAAGCACAGCCATGCAATTTGGCATGAACACAAAGAAAACACCTGTAGCTTATGGGAGTGTCCTTACATACCTAAAGCGTGTATGGAGAAGTAACTACTCATGATAATCTTATCTATGGGAATGCAACTTCAATGCTATTTTTTTTTGTTTTAGACCAATAAATTCACAAAAACAATCATCTGGTTTTATCTCTATTCACAACGGAAAAAGATTCACATCATATTCTTCAAAGCTCTTCGTTTGCAAGATTTTATGAGAAACGGAGCATTTTGGTATTCACTTAAGTTCTGCCTGCCACACTACATTTTACTCAAATATTTCACGGCTGAAATTTTAACAGGTACCTGATTCTGTATAATGCTGCCTTTAATTACTTGATGATTGCATTGCATGGCGCTCTCACTGCATGCACTATGCGATGCAGTCAAGCAAGAGTGATCACATCAGAAAATGTGTATTAGATGTGTGGCAATATTTTGGTTCTTTGATGAGAGGATGCACAGGTGTTTCACTGTGAATTAACGTTTAGCTTTAATGAACAAATACATGGTTTTACATGCTTCAATACTGACTGTTTTGATTTTGTTGTTGGGTTTTTAATTGTGCATTTCATTTTAAGCAATAATTGACATTTATTACTGGTAATATTGTAAATAAGAAAGCTGAGAAATTTTTACAGTGTATATTCAATCAATTGGTTCTGTAAAACAGAGTTTCTTTTCCATGTCAACTTATTCCAGAGATCAGGAATGTAACTAATGCCACAGGCTGTATTACACTTCATGAATCATATGATCAAATATTTACTAGGTCTTCAAACTTGGCCAGATTAATACACCTCAGAGGAGAGGGTTCATGTCCTCAGTTATTTTCTCTTTAAGTTTCCTAAAGTCAGAACTCTTAACTGAGCAAAGCCCTTTACTGTGGTGCAGTGAAATAGGAACTGGGAAGAATGACACTGCCACAGCAAACCCTTTTGTATTCTAATAAGATGATTTTATCAAGGCATAAAATACTAATCTACTACAATACTTGAATCCTATGTTAAATATTTGCTCAACTGCAAAATTACTGTCATCCCTAAATTGCAAAGCAGGTCCACTGGGATGTAGTTTAGTTCCTCCCTTGAACACTGCCCAGAATAAACTGAATTTAAGGTAATCATCCTGCATAACTACATACAGCAGTCAAAATTCAGAGTCCATATACAAAATGATGGAAATTAAACCCATTTATCCGCAAGTTCTGACATACCTTTCACAACTCACACAGCCTAGCTGAGGGTAAACTGAGGCTATTTAATTCTCCTAACATCTTCATCTACTCACATTCCAACAGATCTCAATGGAACAGCTGTATGTAGGTTTGCAGGAGATAGAACCTTAAATTAAAAGTCAATGTTTGCAGATATGACTCATCTGATATCTGATCCAGCATTCTATGTTTGCTCACAGACATTTTAAAAGGGTGGGATACATGTTAAATGAGATCTGCCTTTCCATAATGCAGCCAGACAAGAAATGGGCATGATGTGTCACCTTTGATGACACCGTGCTTCTTTATCCCTGAGTTTAGCCTCTAAAACACTGCTTCAATGTCCTCAGTGAATTATAGGCAGCTTGTCTATGTAATACATTGGAAATATAAAATATACATACAATATAATCTCTCCAGAATATTAATAAAGTCCATATTCTCTTACATCCTACGTAGATTCCTCATTCAAGAGACAGTTATAGCTTGAGACGACTTTACTTTTCTAGGGAGAACATTAAGAAATATTAAACATCTTCCCATCAAGCAGCTCTAACAGCTCCTCCCCAGCTGAAGGCTGAGGCTCTGTCCTGAATGTCTCACACAATATTTGGGGTTCTTCTCTACAAGAGCCTGAGGTGAGACATCCCAGTGGGATCTGTATTCACTCATTATTCCCTTTAGCGAAGGAAATCTGCCTGATTCACTCATTTTGACTCTTTATCGCACGTTTAGGTCTCCTCCCAGAAGTGAAGCCCCGCACTAGGTGAAGAGCTGCAGAAGAATTATGGCTGAGTTAATAAAGCAGTCTCAGAAAGAAATTAAATTAAAATATTAGTGATCAGACATGGAAGCAGGACAGAAGAAATTTTGCATATAGAAATGATCATCAACTAGAAAGCAGACTGAAGATGAATCTCTTTGGTCTGTTGTACCACTCCAAAAGAAGCTCGTATTCCAGCAACCAGTAAGGTCTCTACCAGCACCAGACCCTCTCTCTCAAGCACGTCTGTGAGAATTTTCCTTCTCTCCCTCTCCATTTTGCAAGTTTCCTCCTCATCGATTTCCACTTTCCACTTCGTACACTCCTTCCCATAATTTCTTTGTCATAATCTGAATCATTTTTGCAGGACTGAGGTGGTCACAGTGACCTGGTACAATCAAGTTAATTGTAGCTGATTGTTACACGCTGTGGTGTTTGGTTGTAGTTGAGGCACTTCAAATCGAACATCTCTAACACGAACCAATTTGAGACCTTCTCTTTGCTAAAAATGGTGCACCGGTTAAAAGTTTCAAGATGGGATGGATAGCAGCAAAGAAGCTTGAAGCAAGGTGGAAAAAGCCTTGGTTTTCTTTATGACCGAAGTCTAAGATAATTAAATATATAAACAGAAAATAAGGGGAAATATGACATTAGTTCTGGTATAATTAATTAAATTCTGACTGGATCACTGAATGTAGAGTGCCCAGATATTTGCGTTTTTCTTCTAGGAGGACTAGTCTCTGGACCAAGAAAGGGTGCATTGGTCACCCAAAAAATCATACCCTGATCAGGCCACTCATTAATCTTCTGACCTTTAGATCCACTGACACTATATAACGTAGTGTTTTTGCTCAGTGTTCAACCAGGATAGAGGTTATTGCCAGCAATGCACTGTTTTAACTGACACAAGATTTACATGGCCACAGAAACACAATTCCATTCAAACTGCCATGATGACCTACATACACAGGAATAGATTTTATAATGCAGATGTAATTTCAAGCAGTAGTGATATTAGCTTGCCAATATATCTACCTAATATGCAACTCATTCGTTCAAACAATTTTAAAAGTCACTGTTCTATGATTTGTGTAAAAATAGAATTTAATACAGGTTTTATACAGGTTTTAATGTACATTTATAATTAGCCTTCAGCCTGATCCAGTAATTTTAATGTAGATTCAGTAATGCTTACTTAAGTAGGCTCAAAGTCAACAAGATGATAGGAGTGCCTAGAGACTACCAAAATGAGATAAAGCTTAAAATAAATAAATAGAAATGAGCCCAGAGAGAAGTCGTCACTGAAAGAAGCAAATGTGTAAAGTTATACTCTCATTTAGAGACTGAAAAATTGTTCTAAATAAAACATCCTGTTTCTAAAAACTTTGCACACAGTCCTTTTCATCTGCTGACTTCACCATAGGGAAAATGTCTGTATCTTTTAATAAAATTACGTATCTCATTTGCAGTCTTCCAATTTGTGTCAGTTGGAAGCTTTCATCTGTTCCCTGTAGGTGGGATTACTTCTTTAGACATTTAATTAAGTGCTGTTGTCTTGACCACTGTTCCTTAGATTTAGTTTGGTATTCCAACTCTAAAATGGTCACTTGTGTATTTGCATTCCACTATCAACAAAATTTGATGTACTAGTGTTTGGAACTGTTTTGTTATTGCTGCTGTCTTTGTTTTGTTGTTGCTCTTTTGTTTTGTTTTTGGCCTTGTTGCATTTGTTTCTTTTCTAAGAAGATCTTTGATGAACTTCAATTTTATTCTCAGATATCACCATTGCCAGTTTTGAACAACACTGATAAAAAGTTATTCCCAAAAAAAGCATAGAGTTCACTTGATCTTCTGCATTGTGCTGTTTCACACAGCCTAGTGCACATTTCTGAGTTAGCACTGGCACAGGTTACAGCCAGGACCTGTTGATGTGATTGATCTGCTGAATATTTCATGTATTTTTGATACTACCAATGATAACATTTTAATGAATTGCTTACACAGCTATAGCATTATTGCAATAACCAGTGAATAACTTTATCCTTCTGTGAATTTGTTCGGT
>VXAV01010419.1:904879-915136 GCA_013399715.1 Alectura lathami
TTTCTTCATATTTGTTCGGTTAAAAGAAAACAAAGCAGAGAAATCAACCAATCAATGAGAAAAAAAAAAAAAAAAGCTAACAGTAAATACATAGAAGATATCTCTAAATAGAAAATATTCTCTGATTTCTGGTGTTATCTAGGGGAGAAGCTTGGGGTCATATTTTAATGTTGATCCCTAACTCAGGACACTATTATTTCATAGAGCACTTTGGTCTGAATTTTCATTTGTATGCAAATAAGTCTCTGATTTATGGCACTAGCAAAGATATTACTCAGTGACTCCTATTTTTCAAAGTTGCTTTCAGGGTATGTAAAATTAGATAAGCAACAATTTTCTCTAAGCTTGCATGCTAGCAAAATCAGTAGAGTATTAGAGCATCACCCAACTTTTTGCTAAAAAAAAAAAATTATAAAGTTTAAAAAGACAAGATTTTTTTTGGTTTGTTTGTTTTCAGTAGAGCTCTTTTCTTGAAAAAATATGAAGAAACAAACCTATAATTTAAGAAGTTTGATATCTGACTATCTGGTTCTCTATGGTATAATAGACACATTCATACTCTGTTCCAAGAGATTAAAGGATTTATAGTCACACTGGAAGCTCACACCTGAGTTTTGTCAAATTTGAATTGTTGAACACAAAACTAGACACGTGAACGAAAGCAATTAAAATGAGAACAATTAATAGAAATAATGGCATATCATTCTTCAACAAATACCACATCTCATTTTTTTCTTGTTCAATAGAACAAAAACCAAGCTGATTCACACAGATTTTGTTATGTTAAAAACCACACACACATGGCCTAATAAGGGTATCTTTATATGCCTACCAAAGAGGCTATAAAGTTAATTTTCAGCCATGTAAATCTTAATTTTCCACAACACCTTCTTCACCTTTAAAAATCACCTGGAAAACATGCTCATAATCAGTGCCTCGGTGTTCTGTTACAGTATTTAAGTCTGTACAGCACACATCGCCTATCTATGAGAGTTAGGCTTCTGGCTGCTCACTCATTAAAATCCAAAGGAAGGGAAGGGAGTGGGGACCAGTACAGATGGCACTGCAAGAGCACGCGCTAAGGAAGTCTCCTCAAATTGTCTTCCTTGCTGGAAGAGGTCTCAGCTCTGTTGGTCTGACACACTTAATTAGAAATCAGAATAATCTTTTCATGCACATACATGGTGCGATTCACAGAGCCCCATTCTACCTGTCATATTATCTCCAGCTGAAGAAATGCTGTCATTAGTTAGATGACTGCGCTTCAGAGGAACTGAGTGAGCAATCACTAATTGCAGCTCAGGGCTGAATTTCCTCATGGCCACCCTGCTGTACAGGAGGCAGCAGCCGGAAACGATGTCACCACCAAAAGTGTCACTGCCACTCCAGTTCTGGTGATTTCTATGCCACAGAGTAGTGGGAAACAGCACCAGGACAACAGCAGCTGTCTGGCAGAAACAGAGAAATGCAGGAAGGAGAGTCTCTCCGTGTGCAGGTCTGCAGGTGGGCATTAGTTTCTTTCATCATTCCTACTACCCATAGATTTCACCACATCACTTAGCAGGCTGATACGCAGCCCAGATGCTGCAACTGTGCGATCTAATTATGCAGAGCATTATGCTTTGAAATGAGCGATCTATATTGGGAAGTGTAGACTGAAAATACTTTGATTTCAACCCCCTTCTAAATACAAGCCTGTCATTTAGTGTGTATATGGCGTTCCTTTTTATGAAACATAATTCTTGTACCTAATCTTTTTTGTTTAGATTTCCCCAGGGCAACAACCAAATTAATGTGTTCCTCATGGGAAAACACATGTCGGTAATAACATTGTAGACAAATTAGGTAGATAACCTGGAATCACAGTCAAAAGTAATCAGATCAGCTCTGAGTTCTAGGACAGAAAATGATAACAGTTTTGCCTTCTGCAATATTTCTAAAGTTTTCCTGTATGACCTAAAGAAATTACTGCAGAAGACTTTGTACAGAGCCTCCTTACTAGTGAAAAGATATTTTCTTTAGTGTATGAAGAAAGAATAAACTGCTAGGTTTAGGTTCAAAATTTGCCCTTTGAGGTGGGAGGTCTCAGAAGGGAAAGATTTCTGTGAGTTACACACGAGGTCTACACCAGAGGAGCAAAGGATTATGAACGCACAAGTGGTGGTGTATCTTCAACCGTTTCTTTCTGCTACAGTCAGAAATGTGTCTACCTGATAACCAATGAGTACTTCACCTTGAGCCATGGATGGCTGAGCCACAGAACAGTAAACCACGCAGTTTCCAGTCAGCCTAAATTTCCTGCGCTCAGTTATAGCCTATTATGCTAGCTACAACCCCTAAGCCACTCTAAATAAATCTTCCTCTATTTTGTACTTAGAGTCTCCAGAAGTCTAAGACAGTTATGCGTTTCCTCCCTTATATATTTACAACCTGATTCTTCTTTCTTTACAACAGTGTAAATCATGGGTCACTCCAATGAAATCAGCACATTTGTGCTGATGTAAAAGAGGCGTTAGAGATATATCAGCCACTGTTCCGATTAGGTTAAATGGCCAGACATCAGATGAGTAAAAAACACCTCTTCAATGTTAGAAGTGATTCAAAGTTTGCTGATTATTTCTCATTTTTATGGTCCTATTAGCTACGCATGCAATATCTACTTCTGAACAGATTGAAGAGGTTTCGTTCACATGAATGTGTTTGGCAAGATAGACACAGAGAAGTGATCACATAAAGCGTGAATGAAGACACTATCTTATTTTATAATGAAGTACCATCTACCATGATCCATTTACACAGAGAAGATTGTTTCTTAATACAAGTGGTTTCCCATAACACATCAAGATTATGAAAATCTGAATGTGCACTTTTACGCAGAGAAGAAAATTTTTTCTATTCCGTCTTTGAAAGTCTGAAAAAATAGGATGGGAGAAAGAGAGAGGTCTCAAACCGAACGAGGGGCAATCGCCAGCTATGGGACGGCTTTCTGGCTTGCACTGGCAGGTCTTCATGACCCTGAGAAACAGGCGGACCTCAAGCCACGTTCTACAACTTATCTCATAAAATCATACCATCCAAAACTGTACAAGGCAGACATTGTAATTCTCTTAAAGCCAGAAGAACAAAAAATACCCCACAAACATGTAAATTATGTATAAAATAAAGAAGTCACATTTTATAAAATCCTTGTAACACGGCTGTCTTGGTATATGACACCTTACAGAGCACCTCTAAATAAGCATTTGGGAAAAGCAATCTGAGTAAATGGTTTTAAGGACAGGTTATTTATTTATTACACGAGACAACTTCTCACATTATTGCCTCAAGTAAAATGAATGCTGATAATGCTCCTGTCTCTGAAACTGAACACATTTATATTAAAAATGTAGAAAGTACAGTATACACTGAGGTGCAATCTATTGACTATGTCAGTAATAGCAGCTTTTTCATTTTTCCCCTTGTAATAGAAGTCATTGCTTGCATTCAGAATGCATTGTCAAGCTTTATTAATCTCAGCGCAGAGGCCAACCTGGGCCTTGAAAGCTATTGATTTTTTTTAAAGAGATGGTATTCTTTTTCTATGGCCTACTCGAGATCTATTTCAGATGTGTCATAAAAAGGAACCTCAAATTACAGGACTACTTAAGCAATGCTCAGCGATCAGTCATGTGTTTAAAGTCTCTTCCCTGAGAAGCTTGAAAATGAATTACAATATCTCCTTTCTTTTTTTTTTTTTTTTTTTTTTTAAAGTTTCTTTGCATGTTGGCAATCACACTGTAAAAGATGCTTTTTAGTCTCATTATATTCAGATGAAAATTGATTATAAGACAATGAAGGTGATATTCTGAGCAGCACTGAATGCCTGATCTAGAGAAAGGATTGAGAAGCATCCCTCCTCGAGCTCAGCAGAAAGAGAAGTCATTCTTGTGTCTTCATCCCAGAGATGAAATTCTGCCCCCAGGGAATTCATTGGGATATTTGTCTTCTACATGTTTTGAGGTTTTCTTGATTTTCTTTTTGGAGGGGATGTTGTTGTTGTTGGTTTATTTTATTTTTTTTTTTTCCCATATAGGAACACATAGGAACACAACCTATAGGAGCACATAGGAATTATCATACTACAAGCAGCGACAGCAACCCTAGCATGATTTACAGCACTAAGGGACATCATTTAGTGGGCATAGTGGTGTTAGGCTGGTGGTTGGACTAGATGATTGAGGTCTTTTCCAAACTTTATGATTTTTGTGATTTGGACTATATAAGGTATAAAATCAGTGTTGGCATTTGCACATGGCTTTTCTCTGAGGGGCAGAATGCAATAGTATAGGATTCAGCAGTAACTCCTCAACGGCTGTCATTTAGATGTGGACTTATCACAAGCAGAAAGCTTATGATAAGGTAGAAAGCTAGTGTTGTTTCTTAATGTAAAGCTAGCTGACTGAAAGAACTCTTTGTAGCACAGAATAATATTATATCATTACTCCAGAAGACAATATATTATTAAGTTGGTGGTTGCCTATTTGATGAATTTATTTGTGATTGCTTTAGGGGCGAACACTGCTAACAGAACCAGTTCAATCAGTATAACGGTCAGGAATGTTTTGCAACTTTCTTGCACCATTCCTTGCATATAGGTGGCACCAAAGGTATGCAATCAGTTATCAGAATCAATTTATTACATTCCAGTTTTTAACGTTTCATTTTATGGTACATGCTATATAAAGATCAAATATTGCCTTAGTTTACTGTACTTGTTAATTTTTGCACATTTTGCAAACATGAGTCATTAACAAATATGATTCAAATTCCAGGAAGAAATTCTCCATTAAGCTGGAATTTCCAAGACACCCATATGAGTTTGGTGTGCTGTTTTCCTCATGAAACTAAAAGGTACCTTTTACTAGACCTTTGGCCTATGAAGATGAGTGTTTTTCTTTCAGATGTATTGCTAAATCAAACCATAAGTAAATGCCTTTGAGAATAATTTATAGCCATTTCAAAATGGGCTCACACCAAAAAAAAAAAAAAAAAAGCCTCTTAGGTTTAGGTTTACACAGTGAGTGTACTTTCTCTGTTTAACACACCAAATTGCTGTTGAAGTTAGCAACAAAACTGTGTGCCAAAGAAATACGGAACTGAACAAATTTTGGACAACTTAACATTTTAAGTACCCAAGACATGCTGCCATACGCTCTATTCCTTCCAGACTAAAGTACACAATGACAATTCCCTGTTCTAGTGCAATTCAAAATGCTTGGAAAAATTACATTTCTAAGATCTCTCCACATTGAATGACAACAACTGCTTTTCACAGCAGACACTGGTGGGATGAAATGTTGATATCTTCATTTTGGCCACAGCAATCATTTCCTTATTTTAAAATTCCTGTAATTTATGATTTCTTTTTAAATTTCAGATTCAACATTAGCAGATATTAGCCCATATTTATTATAACTACTTAAATAGCTGCAGATTATTATGTTTTTATTTATTGAAACAACACACTCATTTGCACATAAAATAGAGAAAATTAAAGCTAGGGCAACTGACTTTTGTTAAGAGCAATCAGTCTAACCAGTCACTAAAAATCAGATCCTGAAGTAAAATCACGTAGTTACTCAGCATCTTTAAATGATATAGTCATGCTTTACACCAGAGGAAATAGATGAAAAAGCCCTGAAGTTATGTTTTGCAGTTAACAAGTTCATCTTGTAATACTGTTATCTCTTTTCTATGGCCTACTTCATTCTGCAGGGCAAATTTCAGACTGGTAGCTATGTCTTTACATAGAAGTTTTAGAGCTCCATTTCTTACAACCTACATGTCTCTCTTTGCTCTGTCCATTACCAAATGCTTTGTAAGAGGCTGGAAATACCCATATATATACACATACACACATACAAACAATATAGTAAACACTTAAATTTAAAAACAGCATTAGAACAAGGAAAGAGAAAAGGAAAAAAAATAGATGCTCACAGAATATGAGGTCTCATTAGGTGCAGAAGAAGGATATAGAATTTCAAAAAGACCATCTTCAATTTACTACAAGGAGATTCTTACAAGCACACAAGAGCGACTTGATACAGAAGAGAAAAAAAGGCCCAAGAAGTTTAAAACTTAAAATGCTTTTCTGTTGGATGATGAAGGAAACCAGTCAGTTATGGTTGCCCTATGATCGGGTAATCTGATCATAACTACTTTCCTTCCTTAGGTAGCAGAGACTGCTATCAAAAGAAATTTTGACAGTCAAGAGGTAGCGCCTGCCAAGTGCTGAGGATCTTGTTCCTGATGGCTTAAACCATGTGAATGTGAGACACTGAGTATTTATTCTTTGGTGGAAGCTGAAGCTGCCCAGAATCCAGCAGCTCTGAAAACAGCTCTTGCTGTTTTTCAGATTTTCGGCAAAAATCTTTTGCTGGCAACACTTGCATTGCAGTGGTCATGGGCAGTGTGAGAAGCAGCATGGAAAATAATGAAGAAGGAACAGTCACTTCACTACCCAGTATTTCCAAAGTGTAAATTACTCACTCTGCAAAAAATTATTAAATGCTTTTTCAAACTGCACCTTTTTGCCACATAGTTGAAGTTTTGTTGAGATCAGTAAGTTCAATGTTTGTTTTCTATTAAAAATAAGAGCTTGGGTTTACAGTTCTGCATCCTTTTCTTCCAGCAAGGTAGAAGAAGCTAATATAAAAATGCAGAACAAATGGGGTCTTTATTTTTGCAGGACAAAGAGCATTTGAACTCCATCAGTGGCTCTTTGACTGCCCTCAAAGCTTGTCTCTGACTAAATTAAAGCCTCTGCTGACTTCTGATTTGTACTACTGGGGGCTTTCCATTGCACTAGCAACTAGATGTATGCAAAGATTAAATGTTACCTTACAACAACACTGTCGATTAAAAAAAAAAAATCTGCATTACGTTTTACAAATAGCTATATTCTCACTCAATGCAAAGGAACATAGCTCTTCTCAGATCAATTTTTATTATAGCATTTTACAGTGGCTCTGAATCTGACCCCTAATTCAATGAGCTAGTTCAGAGAGAAAAGTCTTAACCTTATTCTGTACAACCAGGGTAGCACATTTTGAGGTCACTGATAACATGAAATAGTTTAACTGGAATTAAAGTGATTTCGTGAAGATAGAAAAGCACAACTCAGCAGATGAACCAGCAAAATTGGCCCCAATGTAGGAGACCACTGATCCTGATCTCACTTAATTTAGGAGGCACTCTTGTGAAATCTGTAAGGTTATCTTGGTGCAGGAAAAACAATCATAACAATAAAGAGCAGAAAAGCACATAGAATACATTTACATGGATGCAATCCTGATGTGTCGGCACTTCTTCATAGCATTACAGCAAGTGGGTAACACCTAAGCATTTGCATATGATGGGGAGTGGGGGGTAAACATTTGCCACTAAAACTGAAATGCTGAGAGGCTGCCTCTGCAATCCACCTGGGTGAGGAAGGGATGCAGCTGGTGGAAGATCTTTCTGCAGGAATAGGAAGACATGCTTTGGCTTTTAAGCAACATCTTTTGGATGTGAGAAACCCATATTCTTCGTGTTTACCCTGTATTCTTCCTGCAGGTACCTGTAAGGTGACAGCTATTTGATTGGTATTACTGGACTAAAAAGAATGAATTTTCATTTTGGCACTTTGCACCTAAACTACACTTATTCTGCTCATTCAGGCCTCATCCCCATATTCACTGAGGGTGTACTACAGCTAAGAAGTTTACAAAAAGCTTTAAAAATCTCTCACTGATTTTCATTGAAGAAATCCAAATACCAAGATGCTCCCAATTGGTAACTAAAACAAGAAGCTTGAAATGTTGTAGTGCTTTCTTTTCTTCTAAGGCAGGATAGTTTACCTTGTCTTCAGCATTTAGAAAACGAGAAATACGTCAAGGAGATGAGTGGAGATAATATTTCTACAACAAGACCAAGTGCCCTTAGTGATGAGAATATCCACGAAGGAATTCACTCATCAGTGCAAGGCTACTCCCAACAAGCTGAACTTTCAGGAGGATGAAGGAAGAAAGCAAAGACAAACACTCTTTTAGACTCATGCTCTTTACAGAGAGAAAGATCAGTATGCAGTTAGACCCAGTTTAAGCTCTATTTTCTCAAAACAGTTTTGAGAACGCATGTACTGCCACATAAAATCTCTAAATTGAGCAATGAGTGATAGGAAGAACTGGCTTGGTTCTTCTCTCCTCTTCCAGCTGTATTGTATTGCATAGAATGGAATAGCTGTACAGACTACATAGCTCAATCAGAGGATGTTTACAAAAGCAGAAAAACATATGGGATAAGGTCCTTCTGGCTTTGCCATAAAATTGGATGCTAGGCTACTTATTTAATGGAAAATAATAATAATAATAATACCTTTAGCTACTCAATTTTGGTGAGGAAATAAGGTTTACCATGCATTTTTACCCTCTTCAGAAATTAGGATATTGACTTACTAAGACATAAATCTTGACTCCCTAAATCCTGCTAATCCCAGGGTCCCTGTCACCTGAAGGGCAGGATTTGGAAGTCCAGTCGTTTCTCAAGCCCTGCAAATTACCCTGCCCCACCTCCAGCTGCTGATTCAAAAGGCTGTGAGGTTCCCTGAGCACTATGCTGTGTTCGTTTGTCTGGGTGCATAGCGTCCAGGATACCCGAGGGCATCTTAAGCAGTGCTATGTACCCAAATTCTGAGCCCTGGAAACATGTTAGGTCTGTGCACACTGCAGGGAGGGAACAAACCAGTGTGACAGTGACCAACCACAGGCTTTGGCTTTCCTCTCCCTTGTAATTCTCGTGATTTAAGTAGTTTTCTCTTCTCTCTGCTGTGGTGAGCTAGAAGTTAGCATTTCTACAGACTGCCTGAGAACAGAGCCTGATAAACCATGGACAACCTACTGCTTCTAACATCAGTGGATCAAAAAAATTCCTCCTGAGCTCTCTGCCCTGTTCCTCCATCTGCCTCATGCAATTAACAGTGCTTTCAGAATGTTACAAGTTTCATGTCTTAATGCTCATAAAGAACAATATCATCTCCCAACAACCACCAAATCCTGTTTATCCCTGAGAAGTATGTTTCAATTTGATTTTCAGAGTGAATGTTTTATTCCAAATGATGGCAGACTAATCATCCTGAAGGCTTATTGTACAGGTAAAGCACTAGAAGTGTAACTAAAATGTCTGTATTAAGGCCTTTATTTTGTGATCTTACGGAAGAGAGTGAGAATGTTTCTACTGGGAAAAGACCAATACACCCACAGGCTCAAACAATTTCTCTGAACTACCACTAAACAAGATCCTTTTCTAAAAAATTCAGATCATCACCTCAATGTACGTACATCCACAACAAAATATCAGATAGAATATTCTTTGGCTTCTATAAACTCTCTACTTGAAATATTTCAGACTAGAAGGCCCTACCTCAGCACCAGCCACCCCACATCATCCATGAATGCAAGTAAAATAAATGTGCATCTTGATCAACATGTCAGTCCTTGCTCTGATCAGTTACATCTCCTGCTGTCTAAATTGATTAATTGTCTATTTTCTGGGAAATTTGCTGCTTAACAGTTGTGACTGATGGTCTGAAGGCTGACGGTTGCCAGTTCTAGCAGGACTTCTTACTGCTGGAGGTCACTGCACCAGCATGTCTGTACATTCTCCGTGACATTCTGTCACACAGCACTGAATAATCAGTTGCATGTATGTGAACAGGCTTGTAATCTTTTGTTTATAAGTTTTCAAAAGAAAATCTTATCTTCTTGAGCTCTGTCAGTCACAGATGAAGAGTGCAATTTATACCAGAGTGCCTCAAGCATTGCAAATGACTTCTCCCCTCCCTCCCCTTTTCTAAGCAGATTCTGTGAAATATTGAAGCTGGGCCATAAACACCACTCCTTTGTGTGATCACTGCAGGCTTCTGAGCGCTGTGTGTTAAGGGTGCACTTTAACAATGCAAACCCACTTTAACTATGCATCGTATGGCAGGATGGGAACTTACTGCAGTAACCTCGCTGTCTCTTTCCCTCAACATTCCACAAACAATCACGTGAAATATTTTCTCTGAAGGCACAGAGGCCACAATTGCTGAGTGTTATTACTGAAATCTAGAAGAAAATGTGCTTAATGCAAGCTCTTCATGGATGCAGTTGCTTTTAGTTCAAGTTCAGCCCATCCTGAAGAGCTGTACTAGGTTCAGAAGCAGGGTTCACACCAGCCTGCAGGATTCAGCTGAAG
>VXAV01010419.1:915259-928101 GCA_013399715.1 Alectura lathami
ACTTTTAACTTCAGCTCATTACTGAAATCCTACGGAATAAGGCTTTCATTTCAATAGCTCTCCAAAGATCAATAATTTCCTATTGTTGCATGCAGTCTGTTACTACTGTATCCTGACTTACTCTCACAACATTGTTTAGAAGTCTTGGTCAGGTTAGCTTAATAGCAGGTGCTGTGCAGCCAGATTTCTCCCAAAGAACATGAATTCTTATTTATAATCAAGACAACATGGGAATAAAAAATAAAAATCAATTTTTATATTTAAAAAAAAATAAAACAATGAGGAACAGAGAATGACAAAGTAAAAAATATTCTATATGGCAGAAGTGGTGATTTCAGTCTTCCAAGGTTATTGTTTGTACTCTGCTTTTAGAGGCAGAATATAGTGCTAACATTTATCCTCATCTGATAAGAGAAGAAACCAGGATTAAAAAAAAAATAAAAAAGAAAAAAAAAAAGAGTAAGAAATGGAGGAGGAAAAAGGACTAGGCATTCTCTTCTAACTATAATAAATTTAAGCTTAAAATGAAACAGTCACATGGGATTTCTGGAGTTGCTGGGGTGTTAGTTTGGCCAGACAACAGAGGATGAGAGATAGGACTTTGATTCAACACCACAGAATTGGTTATTTAAGTTAGTTGCAAAAGAAAGCAATCCAAGAAAGTACAGCAGGGGGGAAGAGCAAACAAACGAACAAAAAACAAACCAACAACCAGGATATAGCTGTAAGGAATCCTCACAGAAAGTGGAATGACATCAAAAAAGGATTTCTGAAAAGAATTCTTAAAGAACAACTAGAGAAATAGGAGGAAAAAGAAGAAAGAGTCAGCTGCCTTGACAGCCATCAACAGGTGCAAGGGGAGAAGCAAGAACTAATCCTGAGGTTTGCCTAGGAAATGATCAACAAGTTTTCACTACTATAAAGGAAACAGATCTGCAGAAGACAAGCCCCAGGTAACACTGGGAAGCACACTGCCCATGAGCTCAAGATGAAAGGAGAAGAGGAAGTAATTTAGCACACGTCCAAGTAGTTTGAACCCCACAGATTCCACCTGGTTCATCTTCGTTGCTGTTCACGCTCCATCCTCAATCAGCAAAACTGTCAGAACTAAGTACACAGCTCTGACAAAAGCATCTTGTTACTCAGTTTTCTTGTTGTAAATTCAGCAAGGAACTACAAAATGATTCCTCTGCAATAGCTTTTAGAGGAAAAAAATGCAATTTCCCACAGATGTCAGCATGGGGTTTTACAAATATTGATGTTTACAACCTGGGATGCACTTAAAGGAACTGTAAGACAAGTCACAATTTAGGTCTAGGATCCCTGGAATGACATTGAAAAAAATGCTTCCTCATTATTCTTATAATGCTATTCTCAGAGACAGCATTAGCATCGTGTATATAATGTGGCATGTAGCTGCCTTGTCTGTTAGCAACAAAGTAAGCACGTATAAAATATTCAACCCTGATTTGATAAATTGGAATACAAAGTAAACTGGACAGGTAATTAAAAGTAATAAACCATTTTTAATTGGTTAAGTAACCACGTAGAAATTCAGTGCCAGTAGCAAAGGTATAAAATACAGCAACTTGGGGTTTGGTGACATAAATATCAGTGATGCTGTTGAGCCACAGTAGTTTTATATACCATAGGGAAACTAGTACATCATTACTATGCATGTAGAAATCATTACCACACCTGATTCTATACACTTGAATAAAATACGTAATATAAATAACTGGCATCCTGAACATAGCAGGAAGGTGATTAAATAGCAGGTACTCAAGAAATATTGCAGATGGATCCCCAATGCATTTTTATTTCTCTTCCGGCCAAGCTAATAAGAGGCCTGATGACCCCATCTCACAGCAATGCACCGTTAAATTTCAATAGGAATGATGACAAGCCTTCATAAATAAAAACATCCATTTACTATAGCTTCCCACTGAGCAAAGCCTAGGTAAGGCACTTTGCTAGTGTTCGTACTTGCAGCTAAAGGCATAATCCCTCCACGCTATGACCAAACCCCAGCAAACTTGCACTGGCCAGGACAACCAGCACTGGCCTTCAGCAGAGGGCACTCTGATAGCTCAGTAATCTCCTGAAGGACCCCACAAGAGCTAGTAATGTTAAAGCTGATATGTTAAATAAAACACCGTTCTCTTTTGAATCTCTCTGCAGAAATAGAGGAGGAACAGCGATGTGGATGGGTTGGGCGCAGAAGGTGAGTACACTGAGGAGCGAGGGTTTGGTTGGGAATATAACGAGCAACTCCAAACGTTACTGGCTCATTAACAATGCCCTACAGGAAAGAATTTTCCATCTAATAATAGAAGTATCACAAGCACAGATTCTCGATAGGAACTGAAGCCTGTTTAATTCAACTGCTTTGGGAGTAGGGCCCTTGATTTCTCCCTTTCTCTGTCACTTACATAATTTGGGCACTGAAGTGCTAACTCTATTATGTGGTTCAACATGAAAATGGAAATTTTTTTCAAGCTTTTTTTCAAGCTTCATTAACATACTGTTGCAAAAATTGGCCTCAACAGAAGCTCAGTCATTTTGCAAGACTCACGATCTCTAGCACCATTTGTTGCCAAAAATAAGACCTATTTTTAAAAAGCAAGACCAAGACTATAAAATATTATGTTTGATAGAAAACAGAGAACCTGGCATGAATAAGAACTCTACAACAATCAGAACACTATCTCATTTGGGCCAGTATGCTGTATTTGACGTTAGCCATATGACTGCAAGTCCATTGTCATCGGTGCTTTGCTAAAAGTAAGCCCAGAAAAGGGTCCGTACCTTGCCTGGTAAGGTCAGCAACAGCTTCTACAGATTTCATTTGGTATAACAATATGTCTGCCTCTTTCTTTCTGAATATCACATTCATGATTTTTTTACCATTCTATCCTAAACAGAGCCTGAAGAGGATATAGTCACATACAAGATATCTCTGTGAAGAAGAGAGGATCACACACCAGACGTACACCAATGCTACAGCACATTCTTCATCTTTCCTTTCCTGAAATAACTGGTAAATCTCCATGACTTGAACTGGAACCCATGACTGTTTCCAAAAAAAGAAAATGAATAAATAACCGTAACAATAATAGATCACATTAAATCTTGTGTCCTACCATAGCCCAAGTTTGTCTGTCCCAAAATTGAATCAAATTTAAGAAATATGCGCTTCCTTGAGGACGTTTCCACATTCCACAAAATTCAGACTGCATGTGCTTTCACAGTAAACAAGATGTATGTTAATAAACCATATTTTCTAAAACAAAGGTATTATAAATCTAATACAAAATGCAAGGAATAAAATGGTCTGCAATTTCAAAACCAACATCTTCTGATTACTGAACTGAAGCAAATGTTTTTCTTACAAAGAAGTGTTTATACTTCACATAGCCCCAGGAATACTCCATGTAGCCCTAAATATGCATACCTAATAGGTATTTTGAGGGGTGAGGCAGAATAGCAGACACATTTTTAATAAGAGAAAAAGAATAAAAAAGCAGCTTTTATTTTTCAGTGACTAGATGACTAAGAGAAACAAAAAAATTTATATGCATTTGAAACAGTTCAAAGCACAGGTGTTTATTATTCATTTTTATTCTGAAGGTGCTATTTTTGTCAACATGTCTTGTTTTTCATAGGTGCTTGCACTCTCCAGCAGTGAAACAATTGCATTGTCAGCAACAGAGATAACTCACTGAAAGAATGATGCATTAGAGGGAACCAGGACATAATGTCTCAGTATCCTAATTGACTGTAATTAGCACAACATTTATAACATACTAGCAGAAAGAGTTGATAAATATAAGTAAAAGCCTTATTACCTGATGCAACATACATCTTGAGAAGTTAACAGAAATACTGCTAAGTTGCCATTTCTATTCGCTTCTCAAGTTGTATATTACAATCACTATGCGATTTACATCCTTTAAGGCAAGTCCTTCAGACACAAGGTGGAACCAAATGCATCATGCCTCAACCAAGCGTAATTCTGATTTAGAAATAATGAGGAAAAAGGTGTTACTCACTTAGAGCTCTGCCTTCTGTGAATACAGGGCATGACTTCAGCATGACGACTTCAGCAACTTCATTTTTGCCTCTCTACAGCCTTCTACTCCTTTCCTCCTCATGGATCCTCAACACTAAAGGCAGGGCAGGTGGGGAGGGCAAGGATGCCTGTGCCTGAATGTGCTGGCCATAGCAGCACAAAGTTGGGTCCGGAGTCTTAGCCCCTGGAAGCCCAGACTGGAGGTCTGATGCAGTATTGGAAGTTTTAAAGAAAGTGTTTGTAAATTACGATGTTTTTGCACGTCCTTCAGAACAAGTGCAGAGTAAATAAATTAACACATTTCAGCTGAGAGACAGTAAGTTTAAGACTCCTTAGCTTTTGAAGTGAGCGTATTTGCTGCGGCAATGACAGGAAAGCAGCGAGCATGAAGTTATGCACTGACATCTGTACTCTTACTGCCCTGAACTGATCTGCATTTTGGTCTTTATCCAAAGATCACATGTTCAGCAAAAGTCCTTTCACAGAACAAGATGTACAAACAAAAGTGTCACCTCTACAACAAGCAGAGTGATCCCTTCTGCTCTAATAAGCATTGGAAAGACTTCATCTAGAGAGCTGCCTCTGCTTTGGGCACCACCTTCGCAGGCAGGAATTGTGAGAGGAGAGAACAGGGAACAGCAAAGAGGTGACAAGGAACATAGTGTATGGAAGAAAACGTGTAGGCTGAGGAAGAGAGAATAAAAGAGACTTGATAACAGTCTGCCAATATGTAAATGACTCCTGCAATTTATCCCTCCTTCAGGGAAGGCAGTATGAGGAATAAGAGCAAATCAAGGTATCTTTTGACTAGTTATTAGGGAAAATATCTAATGATAAGGACAGTTAAACACAGAAATACATTTTCTGGAATAGGTACAGTCATCTTCTCTCAGGAACTTTATGAAGATGGATGTTAACATCCATTAGGAATGACAGGAGTATGGCTGATATCCTGTTTGGGGCAGAGGAATGAATTAGGTAACCTCTGGGAGGCTGACTCGTGGGACTGTTCAAGAAATACCTCCACACTCTGGGTCTCCTTGAATCAACGTCCGGGACAACGTATGTCAGAAAGGCACAGTGGTAGGCTTAGGTATTTGATTCTGTAATATACCTAAGGAAGAGGGACCACACTGGGGTATAAGTTCCTTTAATTTTTAACAGAAATGTTATGTAAATCCAAGTTTTGAATTTTTTCAGTTGTAGAAATGCATGACGGATGGAGTTTGAGCCAAATAAATATAAAAGCCCCCCAAACCATCAGGTCTGGGTTAGCAGAATTGTTTCATCTCCACATGAAAGAGGTGAGGGGTGGTAAGGGAAAATATCAAACTGCTGTTAGAAAGAAGTTTCTGTAAATTTTCCACTACCGTTTCTTCAGTAACATTTTTCTCTATTAAACTACTATCTGCTGATTAATTAAAAACCATAGCATAGTCAATGCATGAAAGAATACACCTCCAGTATTTAAAGCTTTCTTTGAAAACCTCCAAGCTCTTTCATCACAGTCTGCAGAGAGAAGGTATTTTCTAGAACAAAATAGAACTGCATAGCAAGTGTGAAAGCATGAGAGAAGAAAGGCAAAAATATGTTGCTGTTTAGCTGAAGATGTTGAAACAAAGCATGTTCAGAAATGGAATAATGTGACAGGTAATTTACAGTGATGTGATATAAGCTGACTGGATGCCAAATAACCTGGTCACGGTATTTTTTTTTTTTTTCCTCCAGATACACTGAGCACCTTCTTCCAAAGCTGGCTGTAATTGACACCAGAGATTAGTTACAGGATCACCTGCCAGGAATGAAAAGGGATGAACACTGACATTCAGCTTTTTAGGACCATTTAGGAGAAATGGCCTTGGTGCTTTCTACTCAGCTGAAGTTTAGGAAATGATCAGTCTCCATCTGGACAAAAATGAAGTTGATATCAGCCTTTGGGCAGTTTTCTTTCTGGATTTAGTTTCCTAAATAATATTAATTAATTAGTATAGAGGTGAAATTCAGTGACTTTGAAGGACAGTTGGGAATATTGCAAACTCTTATCCATTCACTGAAGGCAGCAGTGGAAAGACTCGTGGTGATTTCTAAAGGTATTGGAGGATGATTAGTGGTGTTTGTTGTTTTAGTTCCCCTAGCTGAGTACTTGTGCATTGAAGTGATTAATAAATACAGCCTCAGAATGGTCACACCAAGTTGGTGCTTCTTCCATGTTGCTAACATGAATAAATTAAAGATTTCAAAACTTTTCTGTATGCAACGAAAACCCTCTAATTTGATAAAGCAAATGAGGGAAGTCCTGCATGCAAAACTATAAAAGTATAAAAAAATCACCACAACTGTTCATGCAACTTCTTGTCAATGTGCAGACTGTGACAAATTGTGCCAGAACATAATTTAGCATACCCAAAGAACAGGAAAGTAAAATTGTTCCGTATATTTTAGTTACTTCTAAGTTGTCTGAGGAGATGGCAGTTAGAGTTTAGATTTATTCTTTCATTTTATTTCATAATGCTCAATTGCTTAAATTAAGTTGAAGTTGATTATAATGGAAGGAAGTTACATGATCTGTTAAATGTTGTTCTATCCAATGAACACCTAATATTTTTGCAATTACAGGGGCCATTGTTTAGAGAAACAGAGGGAAATGATGAACTCTGTGGGACTGAAGGATACTTTCCCACGTAAATATGATTTTGGAAGGCCACAACCACTTTCTGTGCTATGAACCATAAACCCAGACTTTATGGTTATTATCCCAGCATTCTGCACATGTACAACATAACCTGCCAACCAAAACCTGCCAACCTACAATTACATGGTGTAGCAACTCCAATTATTTACATAAACATTTTCGTTTGGTACAATTGTTTTCTTTCTGTCATCAATGCCCTGCTTTTATAGATGAGCCCCACACAGTTCTGTTTATCTTCTGTCTTTTTACCTACAATGCATTAACTAGTTCCAGCGGCTTTCTTGAAAGCATAATGACTTTTCCTGTACTCCAGTAGAAATATATCCCCACAAATCAAGAGGAAGCAGACTCAGACTAAGTGGCTGAGAAGATTTACATTCCATTGCTAACTCAGTTATTACTCTGCTGAAAACCCCATAGCATCAATATAATGAATCCCTCAACCTCTGCTGCTAGCACAATTTTTCTTCCCAACCTCATTGGCTCCCAACTTTCTGCTTGACCTTTTACAATCTGTGTGCGGCAGAACTTCATTACAACCTTTTAATGATGCACAAATGGCACACAACACCAAGGTCACAGCATATCCCCAGTGAGAACTTCTCCAACACCTCCCAAACAGACAGCGAGATTTCATTTAAAGACACAGACAGTCCAGTAAGGAAACAAAACCTTAGGATTTAGTACAGCTGCCACCAGCAACTAATCCACAAAAAAGTGACCGTGTCATAAAATGAATATCTATTCCCATGAAAATGTTTTAAGAAACAAATTGATTTCTCAAGCTGTCAGCATCCAAATTAATAAAATGGCTCATTTAGGGATCTGTTTGCATTTCAGAAAAATAGTATTTTTTTCCACATAGAAATATTATTTAAACAATTTTCAATGTACCTCTATATTTTTATATATGTATATACCATACAAATGGTATGAGGTTAGAAACATTCATCCATCTAGCATATTAGAAGTATTTCTAATATCACAGCAATCAACTGAATATCAGATAATGAATTCTACTCCAAATAATAGCCAACCTTTTGTTAAAATAGTGAATAAATAGTTCAAATTCAATTTTGGAATTTTCCAACTGAAGCATGACAATATCAATTCTTAAGCTTGCTTTACAAGAATTTCAGTTTCTTTTATCTAGTGTTATATAAATGCAAAGCATCTCTATATTCAGTCTTGGAGACTGCAGGGCACATTATTCAATATTGGTTAGTGTATATGCATAGCGCAATGCTCCAAGTGTATATTTAATGATCACCTTCTAAACTTTTTTTCCTGTGTGAAATAATTAATGCTCAAAACCATTGAGTCTAATGTATGAAAATGGAAAACAATGTGTGGCTTAACGCAGTCTAAAAAAAAAAAAAAATCCCTAAAGGATCTGATATTTCTAAAATAACATTGGAAGTTCATTTCTTGTTAATTCGATCAAGTTCATGTATAGCAGGACAAATAACAAGACTCTAAGATTTATAGAAGCTGAGAATGATTTCCCTACGTCTAAAATAAGTTGTTGTTCACAAGGGTAAGATTCTAATAGATCAGCTTACTGCAAGAGACTTGATCAGAAATATTAAGTATATTTAAGCGATGCATGTCAATGGATACAGCCACACAAGACTTTGGATTCACTTTGTGCTTTGATTGCTAAATATATGTGTGTACATAAATATACAATTTTTAGGAGGGGAAGAGAGAGGAGGGAGACACATAGAGCTATGAGGGAATGGGGATGTTGGAGAACAGTTCTGGGCAGACAAGAGAATGGAGATTTGTGTATGTGAGAGGAAAAGTTAAGGCCAAACATTCATGGAGGAAAAATCTGGAGAGCAATCTAAAAAGCATGAGGATGATTCATTTATAGTAAAGCACAAAGTGGAAATTTGCACCTGCTGCATATCTCACTCCTGGATATAATATTTTATCTTCTTTTAATATTAATTAGCAATGAAAACCATTAGCATTAAAACCTGTATTACACTTCATTATCAAAAAATGCAGTTAATTGGCCTAATGCTTCGATTTACCAAGAACGCCACTCACATCATGTAACATAAGCTCCCCTAAACCTCTGTGATATTAACGGCTGCACAGGGAATACTTAGGAACTCCATTCTTGGAGATTTCCACCGACATCCAGACCAGAGCAGCCCTACCAAAATTTGATGGTGGCCTTTTTTTTTTTTTTTTTTTTTTTTAAGAGGAACTGGGACAGGATTTNGGTGTGAAACTAAGCATGAGCCCTGCAGAGGTCCCATGATTCTGTAAGTGGTCGCTTTCTCCTCAAGTTCATTCCTACTAAAGGAGTGAAAATATTTTTGAATTAGATGCGTCTTCTGGAGAAAATGAAAATAGTATTCCATAAGTCTTGGAAAGACATAGTTGGCACTGAATATGGGTTAACATGAACAAATGCCCTTTCTCGCACCTTTGCTATACAAAGTCACAGTAGAAAATGTTAGCAAAAAATGACCTCAGAACTTTTAGAAGCAGCAGATATCTACTGGCATGACCATGTTCTCAATCTCAATGATCTTGTTTCTTTACTCTTGCCTAGACAGAGTAACTATGTTACCAGTAAGTATCACTATTCCTACACCTGTTACACTTAGATTGTTTTTCATTTTCTCCAGTGGCTCCTACTGCATTCAAGCTTTTTGCAAATGTACCGCTAATAATGCACATGGATGCAGTCATTGCATACATGCATACTTTGATGTAGTTTATATCTGTACATTCAGAACATACCTATGACATGCTAATATATCAGCAGAGATTCTTATATTAATACAAATACTGCAGTAACCACTCAGCTGCATCTTACAAAAGGTGCTCCACCATTTTGGAAAGCTGTGCTGTCACATGGCTCTACAACTGGTCATTATTTAAACTTCTCCCTTACTTTTCATATTAAAAATTTGTAACGAAGCTCCTGTCTTGCTGAAGAGCTCACAGAAAGAATGTGGCTACTCCCCTAACGAAGCCCCCAGACACAACCAGTAATTTTCTAAAGAACAAAAGAAAAATGTTGCTGTAAGCTTCAGAACTGACCCTATTGACTGGAAGATGTGTCTCACCTTGTTGTAAATTAATGTCCTGGGCAAATGAGCCCAGACCAAACAGGCAAGAGAAAAGACTTAAATGGCATTCATACTCCACATTTCCCAGCTGGTATTGTCAGCAGTTGTTTTGTGCTGAAACCACTAACTTCTTAATAAGAGCATACAGATGTCATCTCATAGCAGAACCGACTGCCACCAAAAAAAAAAAAAAAAAAAAAAGTCAAGCACAAGGGATGCTTTCCAAGGAGGGAACAAAACCCCTTCTTCGAAGCATGGAAAATGAAATACTTTTGTTAGTTTTTGCTGCTTGACTTAAGCCATGTCCTATTTCTACCCCTTCCTTCTCACTGAATGGATCAGCTGACAGGGTGTCTAATTTTTATGTCAGAGAACAGTTCTGGGCAGACTAGAGAATGCCGACTTATGTGAGAGAAAAAGGGCCAAACATTCACGGAGGAGAAAGCTGGAGTGCAATCTAAAGAGCATGAGAAAAACATATTTACAATAAAGCACAAAGTGGAAATTTGCATCTGCTACATATTATATCAAGGAGTGAGATATCTTTTAACACAGGTTAGCAATGAAAGTCATTAGCATTAAAACCCATACAAAATTATGTTATGGAAAAATGCAATGCCAAATGTCCCTCCACTTCTATAACATAATTGTTTCTAACTTTTAGCACATTGAATACTTTAACCACCAAAGCATAGAATGAATACGGGTGTCTTAGCCAAAATGAACTTTTTAAATGCAACTGGTTGTCACAAATTAAACAAAAATAGTCTTTTTTTCCTGAAGACAGGCAAACTAAACATAACTGATGCCTTTACTTTCTGGAGTTAAATTTCTTTAACTATAATTCTAGCAGTGAAGCAGTGCAAGCTAATTCTCAGAAGGGATTCAGCCTCGTTTTTTAAACCCTCCACCTCTGTTGCCACGTTCACTTGGGCTTCTTTTTTCCCACACACAGACATTGTGCAAGCAGGATAAGATATGATTTAAGAGGAAGCAACAAATTTGTAGTGGTTAATATCCACAGAAGACAGTTTGGGTTAGCGTGCTACAAGGCTAAGTACCAGCAGGGTCACCCCGCCTGACACTGGCACCCAGAGGGTCCCTACTGGCCACCTCAGCCACTGCTGCTTCTGGAGCGGGCTGATCCTCCATCCTGAGGAAAAAAATCTTATTTAAAAAAAAAAATCATCTGAAGATTTTACTTTTCCATTATTATTTTTTTTTTTTTTGCATTGTGAAGATTTTGCTTATAGACAACTTCACAGCTCAATAGCTCTTCCTTTGTTTATTTGTCTTTCCCTTCCAGTAAAACTAAGTCAAACACACAGCTGTGCCTCACAGTCCTGGCTTTGAGGAAAACAGCCAAACACCTGGAACATGGGTCACAGCCTGAGCTCAGCGCCACTTAGAATTGCAGCCTACTTGCGTCATGAAAGCTGCGCAATATTTGTCTTGTGTTTCTTATTAGATGGCTAGAGAGTTTGTATTTTCTTTAAGTATTGAATTCCTATTTTAAAGTGTCCATTGCAAATAGGCTTTCCACTCATTTCATCCCGTTTGGTAAACTCAATTTGAAATCAGAATTTTATATTGCAAGACCAAGCCAATCTCATAACATTGTCACAGCATAATAACAAACTGCTGAAAGTTTCTATTGCATTTCCTTCCTTGTAGTAATTAGTAACTAGTGTTTTGCATTGTGGCATTATTTAAATTCAATTGCTTGACAGACTTACTGCATTATTAAACCTTTTGCTCTTGGGGCCTCTATTTCAATTTCTGGTTGTGCTGCTAGAATCCGCACAATGCTCTCCAATGTCAAGTGGCAATTTTCTGAAGTTCATTCTCACTGTTAAGGACCAGCACCCTCACTGATAGCAAGTTCATTTGCTTCCAGGAAAGAAGAAAATGATTAGGGTTAAATTCCCTCTGGCCTTCATTACAGGAGCAGATAGTAGCTTTCAAGTTGGTAACTTCCACTATTTAAACATATTTAAGTTTAGCAATAGAAGACAAACAGCTTGAAAAGCACAATGATTATTTGTGTCCCTACTGCATACAGTGTCTAAAATCCAGCTTTCAAAGGGCTTTGAAAGGAGGAGCGCTTTAGAGAACTGCATTTATTCATCTCTAGTAAAGCAGATGAAAATAAATACTGAGGCCATCGGTGGTGAGAGCTCAGTGCAGTGTTAGCAGAGGACTTTCAGACCCACTGACAAGCAACAGGAGGCAAATCCTACCTTCATACAAAGCAAAACCAGAGTCTGCTGAACACAGCAAGATCACAAGTCTTCTGCTAAGGAAAAAGAATTTATAATGTGTAATTTACACAGCTTATTCTATTTTTATACTAAACACATAGGCATTCCTATACCAGCAGCCTTCTAAAAGAAACACTAATTACTCCTAGGGTCTATTTACAGCCATTGCCTGGGCCAAGATATGACAGAGAAGATGGTGACATTTGGGAATAATAGAGTCCCTTTTATTGTATAAAATGATCCATCTTTACTTTTAGGGATAGGAAGGTACCAAAAAACAACAACAACACAACCATGCAGCTTCATTAAGTACAGTAAATAACTTAAGGACAGAAAAAACAATCCTATCTACAGTAGATTCCTTTGAAATATCTGGATAGCTGCAAAAGAGAAACTGCAAATCCTACCTCATTTTACGGGGTGGAAGCCAGCAAGATTAAAAGCTGATTTTCAGAAATATATATATATATATATACATATAATGCAATGATTCATTATTCTCTGCTCCTTTCATCAGCAAAAAAATGGCTCAAAGTATACTTCATTTTATATTTGTCTGTTACTGGAGTAATCCAAATACAATGAGTACTGGCTGCACCATGAATCTAGAGAAAAATTGCTAAAAATGTTTTAATAAGCACCCCCTGCATTGTGACTGAACATGGATAAGTATACAGATAAGCAAAACTAGCAGACATTATGGGTGAAAGAAAAGCAAAGACATT
>VXAV01010419.1:932171-942701 GCA_013399715.1 Alectura lathami
GTCCAGCCTCACCCAGGTATCCACCTACTGAGCCCCAGCACTACCACTGATACAAGTGTTCCAAAAGTGGAAGTGCTGCTGCAGCCAGTTCCAGCCAGTTTGCAACAGCAAATCCCAGAGATGCTCCTAAAATAAATTTCTCTGGTTTCTGAACAGAATGGGCAAATTTACTGGTAACTTTTTGGCATTAACGTCTCTTCAAGCATTTTTGATGTAACTGAGCTACCTCCATCAACGTTATTTTATTTGTTATGTCATTTCCTCAGTGTTTGTTCCTTGCATGCGGCTTGTTCCTTGTCAGACAGGAACAAACACTTCACGATTTGCCACGGGCAGTTCTGTTCCTGAAACTTTTTAACCAAACAACATTAAAGCTCTCTAACAAAATCCAGAGCATCTTCTGGATTTCCATTTCCAGTCAACTAAAAATTATAATGAATTTCAAATGGTAATTTATTACTGTTACTTTCCTGTCATGCTTGTTTTATTTTCTTCCTTGACTTTCTGCTGTTTTGTTTTTACATTTCATTTGCTTAGATTCTTCCACTAATTATCTTGAGATATTTTCAAACAACATGGGCTTGTTTCGAGATGTGTCACACCATCAGTTCTCACATACTGGAGTAGATATTTTTGTGAATTAGACATGGAAAAGTACATGACCTATTTAAGGGTTTAGGATTCTTCATGCACAGAAGCAGTGCACTCATGCAGCCAGCTAAGGCCATTAGTATCATGTTGTGCTTTTTGGAGTTTTTCCTGTAACAGATGCAGAAAATACAATACAGGCCTAGACTGAAGGGAACAGAGCTATCCTTCAGAAAATTAGGGCTATAAAAAAATGCAAGTTCATAATTGTCATTTGTCACAGCCTTAACTTTGAATTACGGGAGGGTTTGTAAAATGCCAGCATGGCCTAGGCATCCACCAACACACCAGGTTGTCAGTCTCTTCTCAGAAACTCTTCCTGAGGCAGTGCTTCTGGGAATGACACTAATTAGTCACCAATCAACGGTACCAGCTCTGTAACACCATTCCCAGAAACAGCATCTTTCTGTAGTCATATTTCCAGGAACAAAACTTGGTGTGTTTATAGAGGAAGGCAAGAAAGGTAATAGGCACTTAAATATACATGAGGCCAGAGAGCCCTGGCTCTTAAAAGGCAGCGATGTTCGTGAGGCTTGTTCTTGCAAAACAACACTCATGAGTACTTTTTGGTCAGACAAACAGGACTATTGATTAAACTGGTACAATTTTTATCGAACTGGGCTCCTCTGCAGCATGAAGTAAATCACAAAATCTATGTTTGTACAATCTGTATGTCTGCAGTGTCCTGCAAAGCTATTTCAGATATGTAGCGATCTCTTCTGAGATTGAGAAGAGTTCCATCCATAGAAGCTCTTAACTAAACTAAAAAACTCAGAACAACCTATCTCACGTAATAACTGTGATTCAGTTACAGTTTCTGTTCCTCACTCAGGTAGGCTTCCCAGGTTAGAAACCCACCAAAAAAGCTCTGATTTANCCAGGTTGTACAATTTAGACTCAGACAGCATAAATTCAAGGCTAAACAGGAAGGTGCTAGGATCCTTAAAAGGCAGCTAAACAGGTTGCAGCTATTGATCTTAAGGGGAATTAGGCCATAACTTGGTTAGGTGCCTTTTGAAATTCCAAGCCAGTGCACAGCTGTGTGGTTAGATGCCCAGTGAGCTGGCCCAGGCTTTTCAACACTTCATACCATTGCATAAATTCTCAACCATTTTACCACTTTAACAGAACTCTACATCTCCACACAAACTTACACATGGCTTCCACATCACCAGGTATAACTTCATTTCCTTAACCAGATTTTTGCAGTTGTTTTTTTCTGCCTTATACAGCCCACGCACAAGGAATGATCTTCTGAAAGGAGTAGCGATGAATTTCATTTGACCAGCATAGATTAAGGTGAAAGTCACTGTACTGTAGCACATCCTCAGTCACTTAAAGTCAGCTGAAGCATTTGAATTAGCACTTATGTTGGAATATGGCATAGATGCTAATGTAAAATGAATCCTTTACAAGTTTATATGGATTTCCTCAACTAGAATTTATAATAGATTTCCTTGTTAAAGCAGATCTAATTGCAATTTTGGTAAGAATAGTCCTTGAAATAGATGTCTACATTGAAACAATTAGTCTGAATTACAGTATTAACCATCTCTTCAGGAAGATGTGGAGGGTTGTTTTCTAAGAGTCTGTAAAGGCAAAAAGGAATTAATACTAACCCTGCACAACTTCTCATCCTTTAAAGGACAAAACACTCTTGCTCAATCTGCTTTTTTCAGCAGATATTTCCAACAAAGTCGAACCAAGTTTTGTTGTAGTCTCACCACTAAAATAATTAAATTTTGGTATAAATTCAAAACTATGAAAATTTTGCTTCATCCAACATCCCTTACACAGAGAATCAACATTAAAGATAAATGCAAACTATAAAGTTGTTAATTGACTCATATTATGCCCACTGGCTTTGCAATTTGGATAAACGCTTGGTGAAAAGGGTACCTTTAAGCCTCTATTTGAGTCCAAGAGTAGGTGGCAACTGAAGTTATCCCTGGCACTATGTGCCAGGACGCTGCACGAATCACTTGGAAGGAAACCTGCAGAATACATGTGTTAATCTTTCTGAAGGTAAGAAGAATTTACTCACTTGAATCTTGGCTGTAGCTTGAGACTTACTGGAAGTTCAAAATGTTTTCAGTTCTGTCCCTGGCCAACGTTCAGAAGGTACCCTTTCTACAGCAGCACTTTTCTTACTGACAAATGTACAACAAAAACAAGCACCATAAAAACATAGTGGAAGTAAGCAAAGCTGTAAGGCTTTTATTTCCCAGCCCAATAAACAAATGGGAAGAGTATTTAATAGAAATTCTGTTGCTTTTTTTTTTTTTTTTAGCAGCAACTATGAAGAGGCTAAAATGTTTTGGCAGTCATTAGACAATGAAATATTGCCAAAATATTACATCTAGAAGAGCCATCAAATACTAGAGTTAATAGAATGTCTGCTTAACGCTTTCGTTTCTATTGAAAAACTTTGCTGTCTTTTCCCTTTGTGCTTGAAGGGAGCAAGGGAATACCAATATGGTTTAATGATTACTGGCTTTGAAGACTGTAAAAATACCAAATGTTAGACAGCAATAACAGCTCACTTTCCAAAATATTATTTTTGCCAATTTGTGGAGACTGCTAAACAGGGACAAATGCCTTTGCAATCTCTCTTTCCACATTCGCTAAGTGTACACTGTGATAATACTAGAAAAATAAATAAATAGGTAAATATTTTGTCAAAGATGTGGCCCTGATGCAACAGGAAACCTCACAATACATTTATCTCTCGTTAAATGAACATAAACATGGCTTTAAGTCAATCTTGTAGGTATTTTGTGATCAAGGATGTGAGATACTGAAAACCATAAACAGATTGAATTGTCCTTCAGGTTATTTTTCTCTTTAGGGATGCTCTATTTTCCTAGTTCCATTCCTTCCATACTCTGTGAGGAAAAACATGTATGCTGTTTTTCTGATCCTTTAAAAAGAGCTATTTATTGAATTCATTCTTTAAAATGTAAAGCAATGCAAGTATCACCTACTATTAGAATTTTCTAAATTTACACTTACATGCAAAGAAATCATATCATATTCACATCAAATTCTATTACCTGTGCAGGGTGGCTCAAGAACATATATATTCAGATTTGGCATGTACAGCATCAGAAAATCATAACATAACAGATAATGGTGGAGAAAGAGCCTGAAGATCTGATTACAGATATAAAGCTCTTCTCAAGAATTAAAAATTATTTTAAGCAGTGTTGGGTTATACGCATGCACTCACGTCCAGATCAGAAGGAGAATAAGCACTGTATTTTCTCCAGTACTGTTTTCTGAGAATGCTAGCTCCACTAAAATGTTAATGATGAATTGCTATTAGATGTCAAGTAGTGCAATGCATCTGTCAGGCAGAAGGTTGATAGCAGCCTTCAGGACTGCTGGATCTGGACCTGCATCAGAATCTGGTGCAAAGCCAGGAGCAGTCACTCAGCAAAGCCTGGGAGGGGAGGCTGCTGCCCAGAGCTCCCCAGTGTGCCATCAGAGGAGCGAGAAGTGATGGGGTGATACGGGCCACTATGTGACAGAAACTGCATGGTGTTGACCTGTACTTGTTCTTTATGCATCCACTGCTGGACAGAAAAACAGTGCAATTACAAAGTCCAGAACATAGCATTGCCTTAATAACTGCTTTTTATAGCTAGTATTTTATTTGGTTGTGCTAACCTTCCACTAGAAATTTGAGTGCACATTAGCAAGACCATTCCAAAGCTTGCATTCATTACAATGTATTTGCATGTTTTTCTCCAAGGTAATTAAAATACACTAATTCATGTTAGAAGCCTCAAATGAGAATGACAACAAAATAAGACTTTTTACTGCAAACAACTTGCCAGAGAAATTTATCCAGCTAATGCTACAAGGAACGCTTCTGCCAACCTAGCGAAGAAAGGAGCGCAAATCAGAGGCTGTTTTGTTTACTACACATGAGTATATTTAGCAAAGATCTCAGGCCAGAAACAGAGGTGACAAATGGAGGTATAAATTATAGACTAGTAAATGGGAGAAAGGCAGAGTAAATTGGCATAAGCTGAAGAAAAGTAATTTAGAGCCTTAATTTCTGAAAATGACTATGACATGGAATGTAAGACCAGTGATGGCTCTCTGGCATGGTGTTGAGAATATTTTAAAGTTGGTACTAGGATTCATATTTATACATCTTTCTAGTTAGAAAATGGCATATTCCCAAGATTGCTAAGTGAACATTTAAGGAGTTATGGAAGCACTTACCCAAGTCTTGGTAAGTCTGGCCTTAAGAGCCCCAAAATGTATACAATCAAAGTTACAAACATGTAAACTGCTTAGCTGAATGCAAATAGAAAGGGTATGCGCAAAAGAAACAAAAAATAAATAGCTAAAAATGATCCACTAGCATTATTAACTCTACAGCACAGTTTTTTCAGTGTAGATTTAGCTTTTAAAGAAACAAATATCACTTAGACAATATAGATATGCACATTTTAAACAAAACTTCATAAAAAAATCAATTCAGTGAATAATAATGTGAAAAACAATACATTTACTTAATCCCTCACACAATGGAACACATGTGCCTCCCAATTTGGCTATTCACACAAACTGTATTTAACATTTTCCTGTTAATATGCTCTAGTTATATAACAAAACCCCAGAAAACTTAATGCTCAAGCATCCTTGTTCCTTTACTGCCATCAAACTGAGCAGTAATTGAGTAACTCAGGAAAGTACATTTGACCTTGAAGCTTTAACTTTTTATTATCCCACCACGTCACAAAAATAACTGTAAAGTCCTTTGTCATTTTCTTTTTCTTAAAAGGAGGTAGGCAGTAAATGATCTTGCATTTTAATAGCTTAAAACTAATACTACTTATGATAGTCAAATAGAAAATTGTGGTTTATTTCCATAAAAACTGGATCTGGTGATTTTTATAACAGTCTATTGGCACAAAATGAATTTTCTGAAGAGAAAAGACAATAAATCATCAGTAAATTCATAAATTTTCATTCACAACATCAGAAAAATTGATGAAGCAAAGCCTTAGCTCACATAGATTCAATTTTTTAATTGTGTGTTTCACCAACCATAAGCCATTTAACTAATAAGCAATTCATAAGTTATTCAAAATCTGTCAGAGGAGAATTTGTTGCTATATTGTAATACAGGAAGAACATGTGCAGCATACAATAGGTAGGTTTACATACATACACTGCACCTCTGTCGTATTTCAAAGAGAAGGCAAGTCCAGTCCACTGAAAATGGTCTTATGGTTTTGCATTCTTATGCTATAAATACCAGGGGAAGAGCTATTGAATGTTCTGTATGTAATAGGTTCGTGTGATTTTTCAAAGCTTTTGTTCATTGTATTGACTATAGTGGAATACACACTGCATGTGCTACAATAAATTATTGGTTTGAATACATCAAAAAGGCAACGAGTTTTATTTGGCCAAAAAGACTACCATGCAAATATTTCTAACAAGAAGCTTCCTCCAAGCTAGGACTATTACAAATCACACTGCCCCATGCCACATCCTGTCCCATCTCCCGTCTCCCTCCACGCTGAAAGAAAAACAATGTTCTCATGTTCTCCAGCAGCCTAAGCGGCCTCTACAGCCAAAAGCTGTCCTGGTGTCACAACTCACCCTGGGACAGTTCGAATAAGATTCCAACTCCACTGAACACGTTCCACACCTCACAAGTAGCATTGTTCTCCTTCCACACAAGGAGAAAAAGAAAAGTGGATTCAGTGTAGCTGTGTCTGTTAGTGGGAAAAACACTAATTAACAAGGCAGACACACTGAATTTTAATTGATCCTAAATGACATTTTGGTTATTACTGAACTGACTGGCTTTTCCTCGAGTTCACATGTGTGTAGCATAAGGGCCTTTCCATGTAATTTAACGTTCAATCAAGCATCGTGTATTGAAGGATCAGCTTACTACACTGCTCTTCAACACGTTAGCTGACTTTTTCTTCAGAGCTAACTTCGTTTTCTTCAGAGCCTCTCTAGTACACATGGCTGAGAGCTGTATGCATACAGAAAGAAATTTAAAATTAATTTTAGTGTAACTGCATGCAGAAGTTGATATCACGCAAGTAGCAATGGTTTCTACCTAGTATGAGTTACATTTAGAAGATCTCTAGAAATGTGTTATAGGTCCATTGCCTGTATTTCAGTAAAGTAACATCTACCCACTTTAAATCAGTTAAACTTTCATGAACATTCACTTTATACAAGTTTGGTTATGATACTGTGAATTTGCTAATCTATGTCCAATGAAGCTCTTATACATTATATATGAAATTTAAAAATAACTAATCACACTTCAAGTCCAGTGGATTTTGTCAGAATTTAGTAATATAAATTAAACATCTCTAAAATGAGTTTTCACATTATTGACTCAAGGGTCAGAACCGTGTCACGTGGGAAACCAAACATGTTTATAATCTGCTGCACTATCTATTGAACAAAAGGATTCTACAACAGATCTCAGAAAAATATGACACAATTGGAAGGACATATATAAAACCAAAATATATGTGTACACGATAGGTTGTTTCTTCTAAGCACTGATCACCCAAATTAATTTGAACTTCACTGCATTGATATCACAGACAGTATCATGTGTTGGGCATAATTATTCTCAGATACACATGGTTATCAAGGTAGGATTTTCTTTTATTTTTAATTTGACTGAATTTCAGAATGGCTAACCACCAATAACACTATCTGGGATTACCAATTGGGTCTTTAAGGTCTAGCTCTGTCACACAACCCAAGGTTTCCCACTTAAAATGCCACCTTTCCACCTTACATAGGTTATATTATAACAACTCTCTTCTTGGTGACATCAAGTAACGAAAATGGTTGCAGGATGTCCTTTACTTATTTACATATTTTAACAGGAGTCAAAGACAAAAAAAAAAAAAAGGACTATTTATCCATGGGAACTGGAGACCCTCTTGTTGTATTCAACTTATTCATTTTAATTGCCTCACTCTTTTAAAGAAATGTGGAAATGTAAATCGAGACATCGTTCTCACTGGGAAGAAAGATAAATACTCTAAGCCCAAGCTGACCGTAACCATATGCTGTAACTACATATGAATATTTTGCCTTTCTATATGATTGCTGAAAAGATGCAGTATCAAGTAATGAATTTTAAAAGGCACTATTCCTTATTTATCGAGCAGAAGCATAACTGCAGTGAAAAGAATACACTTATTTCCAGCTACATTTATACAAGGAAGAGACCAGCAACTTGTAAAGCAAAAAAACCTGCAAAAGTAGTAATTATGAGTACGGAAAGAAAAACTTATGAAGAAAGAGTATAGGAAATAATATGGATAGCTTGCTTAAATAATTGCTAAATGGACTCTTGATTACTGCGTAGAAGTATTTCAAGGATTTAAACATGAGTGAATTGCAAGGGGACTTTGCAAGAATTAGTGCATTGAAGTAAAGCAGAAAGAAGTTTAACACTTCATATTTTTCATTGGTAAATCCTAGGCCCTCTTAAATTTTACATTCTTAAGCACTTGAGAAGAGCACACATCCTCTCTGGAATTTGTTTAATTCCTTATGTATATGACTGCACACATTAAGGAAATGTTTATTTAGGCTAAGCAAAACAAACTATGCATCAACAAAATCATCAACTACTGCTTAAACAGCCTGGTTAACAGCTGAATGAGAACGATTCTTTGATTCAGCTACACAGAGACACTACCAAGAACTGGAGGGAGTTTTCTTTTCCAAACTGTATCAACTACAAAGAAAAAGACCAACGCTTAAATCATACAACAAATAAAACAAACTGAGGAACATAGGGATAGACTATTCTGGATAGCAAAATTATTACGTTAACAAAAAATAAATAAAAAAAGAAAAAAAAAACAATTTCACAGAAGAAAATGCCATTGGGATCTGTTAAGCATAAAAAAAAATCATAATAGAACTTTCTGATTCAGATATGGATTTGTATGAGCCTGCAAAACAAATCAGTAAGCACAGAGAGCTCAGAGGTTGTTCGGAGGTATAGGACATGCAATCCAGGTGGTTATCTAACTTCAGACTCTACAATGCCAAAAAACTTTAAAAAAAAAACTTAAAAGATACTCAAACTTGCACATACTGTTCCTCTTTGCCCTTTCTCCCCTCATAAGGGCTCTCATGTAGACTAAATACCCTGGCTGAAGTTCTTTTTCTTCCAAGTCCATCAAAAGAGCCTTACAGGATTTTATAAACCTCAGCGAGGCCTAGCCTATATCCTCAGCATGAAAAGTGGAATTGTTCTACCAAATTATTGCAATGAAAAAAACGAAATCTGATTTCTTATAGGATAAAGTTCACAGTTCCGCTAGTTAAGCAAGTATTAAGCAGAAAAAAAACCTGTATGGAACACCTGTCTTCCTTCTAAAAGTGCATTGGCATAGCACTAAATGAAATTAGTGCAAAATTAAAGAAGCCTTCACTGATCTGAGTAACAGCTTCTGCTTATTGACCGTCCCGCAAAATCTAGTTATCCCTAAATTAAGTTCACTAGTAAAATGTTCCTGTTTCCCCACAAGGCTGATACAACACCAAACAAATTTTAAAGGTTCCTGCTCAAGTGCCAAGCTTGCTTAAAAAATGAAATAAAACCCATTAACTCAGTTGTATAACTTCATGTCAGATCAACAGTTCATTTATAGCAATGTCTGTAAACTTTTTTCAGCTGGCACTGGAGAGAAAAGATGGCATTTAGCACTTCACTGTTCTCAGAGAATGTGAGGACATCTGAAGAAGGGTAAGTGTAAAGTACATCTACTCTTGGTAGGGTTTTGTTTGTTTCTTCTCTCTCTCTTTCCCCAAAAAAGGGGAATAAAACAGCCATGGAACTTGAGACTTGAGATTTTTGAGGAACTGAAAATATCGCACGACCTATGAGCACATGAAAGATGACATCGTCGATGTTATTTCCTTTCGCATGTCAATCTCATCACATTTAGATGAAAACGGCGTCAGACCAAGAGGACCAAGAGCAGTGACATTGAAATATGGAAGAGGTGGCTGCAAAGATGAAAGGAATAAGATATTCCCCACATCTCACATGCACTTAGGATAAATTGCAGTGGTCTTAAATTGCAGAGGCAGAAATTTTAGTATATAAAGTCATGGAACCCTAGAATAATCAGAGTCATGAGTTCTGAAGATCATCTACTCCCAGCTCCTCAAAACAGGGCTGGCTCCAGCTTAGATCTTTAAAGCCATGCAGGGGAAAGAAAATCTGTTTCACAGTATGGATGTAAGAACAGACTGCTTCTGACTACTGGCATCTGCATTAGTTGGGAAACAAACAAACAAAAAAAAGCAGATAATATGAGTAGAGTCTAAAAATTTTTGCTGCATTTGGGAAAAGGGATGAACACGTTGACTTCATGAGGTCCTATTCTGTAGTTTTGCTTCAATGATATTTAAAGGTTCCACAAAGCCGCTTTTTACAATATTTAGTAAGTACATCAATGTCACCAGCCATAAAAAACAAACCACATTATTTGCCAAACATCAATCTATAAAAAATCATTTAGTTGCTTCTCTGGAGAAAATAAAAAATAATAATACTGTATGCAATATTCATGAATATGCATTACTATACAAACATTTTGCACAACAGCTGTGAGTTGTTTGCCAATTCCTCATTGAAATCATAATGACAATATTTTGAGGAAGTGAATATTGCTGTAGCTACTATTTAAGCGAGAATTAATCAAGTAGCCGATAGTGTAAACAAGTAGATTATCACCAGTGGTATCACTGGATCTTTACATGTAGGATTTAAATTCCTATAGAAGAAATCATACTTTTCCACAAAATAATGGACAACAGGTGGAAATGAAGCATGGCTGCCAGATGTCC
>VXAV01010419.1:942733-972037 GCA_013399715.1 Alectura lathami
CAAGGAATATTTCTTCCAGACAAGTTTTAGTGCAACTCTAAGCACAGGAAAAGAATAAAATTTACAGCAGGAAGACAAGACAGAAGCATAAAAAACAATAGAATTGGGTTTGTCACCTCACTGAGATATTTCACATGCTATATATTTGCATAAGGATACACAAACCAGGTTTTTAAATATCGTTTTGTAATTACTGAAACTTCCAAAAAAGGTAAGAAGACAGTGTTTCTAAGCTAGTTATTTAGAGAATAAGTAGCAGCAGAACTTCTCTTGTTAAAATAGCAATCGTGAAATCACCTTTTATTTTTTCCTATTTCCTCCCAAGACTTCCTCCTGATTTTCTCTCAGCATTCCATGCCAAAGCCACTCAAGATATACTTCTGCGCATCTTGTGCTATGCTTTTGAACAGGTCTTGCACTTACTTTTATGCCAGAGGAATGGGGACTCCGGAAAGAGAAAGATCTGCAGTTCCCAAAACACTGACTCTCCAGAACTACCTGCCCTCAGGACCTGATTTTTTAAGTGGGATGCACTTCCTACTTCTTTGTCACACCATTTTTTTTCTTACTCTTGTACAGTGCAGGAGTTTCCATAGTCATAAACATCAGTTTTTACTTCCATTATTAATAGACCAGTATTTTGACATTCTTTACAGGAATATTCATTAATAACACACATTAGGGAAAATGATTAACATAATGCATTAAAGGGCATGAAATTAATCTTTTATGGAACATAAATGAAAAGCATACATAAACTTTGATCTTCTGCCATGAAGCATGCTGCAGAAATTGATTTGATTTGTTATCATCAACAATGTGTTTACATCTCACGCATATTTAAGGCAGGAAACTGGCAATAAATCTTTCATTTAAAGCACATCTGTAACTACCCATGGTAATCCTATACATACAGGAAGACTTTCATTAACTCTAATTGTTCATTGATAACACTTTTGATTATTTGCCCCAAGACAACATTATAAATTCGAAGTTGTTTTGTCACAGTTGTAATTACTGTATGTTTTCATTAATCTGATGCTGTTAGCTCACTCTTTGCTTCGTGATTTCGTGTCAATCAATTTTTCTGCCAGCGCATGCATAAACCAATTACAATGGATTTGGGAAACTGGAAATGTAATTTTTTTTTTTTTTAAGCATTTTGAAGAATTGTTCTAAGAATCTGAGTCACAAAATTATGTAACTGCCTTTTAAACGTAAGTAATAGTACAATTTCTGTGCTTTCAAACAGATGCACTTTGCTTGTACAATACCCAGTGCTTTGCTGTCCATTCTTTAAAACAAACACAGAAGCACATAGATATGTGTTAAAAGTATTGGTCAGTATTTTCTTTCAAGTTCTGAACTTGTCAAAAAGGGTAAATGAGATGCTGCTCTGGAGCAGCCACACACTTGATGGTGTTTCTTAGCAACAGCTGCTTGGGAGAAGTTTGCCAAGAACTGCAAATGTGATTCATGCAGCACTTTGTTCAGTGATTCACTTCCTTGTCCCTAATTAAGATGACCATGACTATCCTCTCTTTACATTGTATTTAATCTAAAGATAAGTTTATATTTCATAAATACGCACCAAGTTAATACTGTAATTTTTGTAGCATAAGACAATGCTGGCAAAAATATTAAACAGTTTTGCACTTTGAATCAATTTTAACAATCTTGATTGTCATTTAAAATGGTGTGGAAACTGAATTGAATTTTTTTTTGTCTTGGGATTTTAAATGTACTGTTTATTTTCAGCTTACTTTAAAGAATGCCTGTACTTCACTTTTGTTACAATATGCTTTTAGCAGCATTATAAAACCTGAAAAATATTGATCCCAACTGACAATATGAAGCACGGTCAAGTGTTTTACATGACCTTTGTTTACAGTACTTAGCTGAATCTCCGAGGGACATTTTTCATTGGACAATTGCCTCATCTTGATAGTATGAGAGATTATATGGGGATGATCTCTCTTCTTCAGTGGAAGGACTTTAATGAAGTATTTGAAAGGGAAGACGTAACTTAGACTTCAACCTTTTTAGGGAAAAGCCTCACGGTGTCTTTCTGGACCATAACTGGAGCCATCAGGCACTCCTTCATCTCCAGTAACTAAGAAAGAGATGCACTTGTCAAATCTATATGGCCTCGGGGTATTTCAGAGGCCTCTGGGCTTGGTAAAGGGCTGCACCAGCCAAGTAAATCCCTTGAATAACGCCAACAAACCAAGTGGCTGACACACCTCCATATGAAAAAGGAAAAGGAAAGCATCACAGCATGACACTAAAATTTCCATCAATTGATACTGATCCTAGGTGCAAATTAGAGCAAATTAAGTCACCACCTCCTATAGACATCCAAATGCCTATGTGTTTTGGTGGGTGATACAAACTCAAAGCTCAGGAATGTATAAACTGAATGGAACTTGAGTGCTTTCTTCCTATAGCAAGATTTTGCTTGTTTCCTTTATTATTGCGTGTTAGTACAATCCTTATACTCAGGTCATCTCTATCTGGAACATTTTCTATTTACATACCAGCACTCAAGTTCCATTTCTGAATGCCAAAGCCCTATCTGGTTGCAAGTCTCCATGACAGAGACACCTCACCAGAGAAAAGTAGTGATCAAAGACACAGCCCTGAGAAGTGCAAGTTCATCTCCAGTGGTTCTGGCCTTCATTCTTCAAATTGTGTATTTGCCAAGCCAATTTTCACACTTGTTTCGCATGCTTGATAAATAGATACACCACTCTTGCCAAACTTATTTAATTGCTACATAGTAAATACTAAATTCATGCCTCTTATTACAATTATTTAAATAACAAAATGCATCTCAAATGGTCTGAAATACAATTTCCATGCTAAAGAGTGAACATTTATAATCGTTTATTTATATTTCTGCATTAGCAAACATCTCTCTTTACATTCCTGACTTCAACGCAGGCCATAAGTACATTTATAATTACAGCTTCTATTCATGCCAATGACAGTTATGCCTCGGTATTTATCAATGGGAAATGCTAGAGAATTCCAAGTGGAGCACGACATATCCAAAATCATTAGAAAACCTCTCTATCAACAGTTGACATACAGTAACACATTGAATAGACTTAAATGTTTGTCTTCAGAGATTTTGTGCATTAACTTTAACAGTGATTGATACTGCCAGAATTGGTGATGAATTTGTCTGTGGTTTGCTCTTTTCTATTTATCTGAGATGCATTACTGGAAATAATCCTCCCGTGAAATAAACATCCCAATATAAAAACAAGCTTAATTAGAAACTCAGTCCAAGCAAGTTATTTACCAAGTCAAGGGGAGGGAGGGAAGAAGAAGGGGAAAAAAGGAAAAAAAAAAAAAGATTTTTTTTTTTTTTTCAATCCCACCAGGTTGCCTTTCCCAAGATAAACATTTTTGCAAGACTGCACAGGTTATGTGTGTTAACTACCAGACATTCATCCTCACAAGCACTAGAACAGACAAGACATATACTGACAGACACTGCCCTTAAAACAATTTCAGCAGTTGTGAAATATATCAAAAATCCAGGATAAAAATCAAGGTTCAAGGGCTGCCACATTGTTTTAGATAGCTAGAGCTTTCTTCCATGAGGCTGCTTCTTAAAGGTTCAAGCCAATAAATTCCGTAAACTGTGCATATAAGATAATTCCTACCAAGTGTTTGAGGTTTAGAGCTAGTACACTCCTGTGCGGTATGGCTTGCCAAATTCTATTTAAGAGCTTTCCTTGAATCCATCAGATCTTACGCATCTTTATCTACAAAAACACATGAAAGTGTAAGTGGATCAGCAAGAGGCAATCTAGCACAAAAGTCCTCTGAGGATTACACAGATTTACCTGCTAAACCCCCACTCTGTAGTGTTATGACTTGACATGTTTTTACTGTTGCTATTATAGTGATTAAACAATTATGAACTTTTAAAATATAAAAATGACTCTGTATAGTCCTTAGCTTCTTTCATTCTGTCATGGTTCTCCTCCTGCCAGTCTGATCCCTCCTCCAGTGATCCTTGGAGGCTTCTCTGGGCAGTTCCTCAGGGTTGTATCTTCAATTGCTTTTTTGGTAGTCTTTGGATAATCTCACATAAAAAATGAAATTTTGTCTAAACAAGATTTCAGTTTCCACTTAAAATTTCTTCTTTCAGTGAACCTCCAAGGGCATCTGCATTTAGGCTGACATACCTAAACCTAGTTCAGTAATTCAGTGATGTAACGCAAATTGGCTAGCTAATTCATCTCAAGTTTCACACCGTTTTGCCACAATCTTCCATGAAACATCAGTTGTTCCACCATTACTGCCATCACTCATGAATAATGCAGGAGGTATGTCTAAGTATGTTGCAATCACATCTTCAATGGTATTCAGATTTACCCTGCCACACTTGCCATCTTCCACTTTAAGCTCTTTATAACAGTGAGTTCTTGATGCATGTTTAGATCTCTTGGTGCTATGATGAGTGAAATCATGGGTCATGAAACAAAATCAATACAATTTTCAATTTAATCCATTTGTTCCATTCCTGCATTTAAATTCTTTTCAACATCAGAAGTCCCTACTGAAATTTCATAATCTTTTGATGTTGCACATTTCCACAGTACAGTTCCAAAATTTTTGGATATACTCAGAAAAATAAGTATTTTTCTTTAACAGCATTCTTTGCTATTTCAGCAATTAATGGACTTCCTGTCTTCTCCCTCCACCCATATTTACTGTGTAAAGGATGGCTAGGAAGTCCAAAATACCTCCAAGGAATATACATGAGCACAGCATTAAATGAAAGGAAGAATGGTTTCTCCATGGAGGAAAAGTTAACCGGAGGCTTCCACGTGACACAGCAGAAAAAGCAGAGTATATAAATATCTCAAAGGCAAAGATATGCACAGTACTTTTAGCTGCAAATAGAGACTTGCTCAGTTGAGCAGAGCATCTATACTGGAATAAATTAATAACATTGAAATAATTAATTGGTCATTCTCAAAGACCTAGTTTCAATGCTAGAATGCCAAGAATTAATTTTTAAAAATTCAAGTTCATAACATCTGATGTGTATTATATTCATGAATTTCTGCCCTTCACCTGTACAGCAATACAGCAAATACCTATAAATATGCGAAACTGAAAACTGAAAGTTAGACTTACTCTGCATATCCTTCAATAAAGAGAAATTTAGAATAACATTTTGTACACTTATTATTGTCATCTTTATCATCCAGAGCCATGTTTTCAGGCTAGCAATGTATTTCTATGATGCTCTGATTTTACAGTTGTTTTCAATTGTTCCTCCCATTAAACGTTAGAGTTAAAAATATTGATTCACACAACCTAAGCTATGGAATGGCTTCAACTAAACTAGTTAGCATAACCTTCTCAGATGTCATTCGTATTCATGCTGCAGATCGTGGCAATGCTCAGTGGCTGAACTAGAGCTGATGAAGCCTTAAGCTGTTTTACTGCTACACTTCATAAACCTGTGAATTCAGCAAATCTTACTGTTGCCACCTACAGCAAGCACCATGTGTAATGTTAAGCAACTGCTGTAAACTTCATTAAAGCCATCAAGGGAATTGTGCACTTAGTCACAGCACAGATTAAATGCGATGTCTGCGCAGCTTGCCCTCTACGAGTGTGCACGGCCAGTGCAGCTGTCCTGGGAGCATGCTTCACATCTCCTGTCACAGCACATGTGATGGGAACCTCCACGATGTGGCAGAGCCAAAACTTCAGAGTCACGTGAGCTATGCAAAAGTTTGGGTAACATCTGAAGATGCTCCCCAGGCTCACACTCTTTATGGGGTGACTCAATATCTGGCCCGCACTGCCCTTCACTGGGAGGTAGGTAGGTGCCAAAATATAAGAAATTATACTTGCTTTATGAAAATTAGTTTTATTAGCAATCTTATACACTTTTGGGTCCAGCAAATATGGGGCCAAATTGCTGCAGACAAGTCTATTTGTGTGAAAACAAATGGTCAGGAAGCTATCATACACCTGATCTTAAGCTAGCTGTATCTTCCTAAACAGTGCTAGAGAATTACTCGAGTTCACACAGAAAAAGTACTGTCCTCACCAAATATAAACCATGAGATGCAATTTCCTTGTTGTAAATAATCTTATATTTCAATGAGCAAATCCTAACAGGCTATTATTGTGCTTTTAATCCCTTTGGCTTCAAGGGAATAAGATTAGAATGGAGCACCTAATAACTCTCCTGAAATCACGGAGATTCTCCGGACTGGCCACACACACACACCTCCAGCCAGTCACGGACACACATTTGGCAGTCATATCCACAGGCTGCAAACCTCATGCACTGTTTACACCCTTTAAATACAACAGTTTAATTGCTCCTCCATTACATTGCTTCACACGCAACGTCTTCAAATATTAACTTTGCAAGAATCACAAGGAAATACAGCCCTCATTAATGTTTATAGGGCCATTCAAGTCAGAATATCCTTTACAAACAATCCAAATTTATGCAAGTGGCCACCAAGATGCACTGTTTATTGTTATTTTAATCCTTTCACACACAAAAGGACACAAATTCTTTTAAAATATGTTAACCCATTCTTTAAGGGTTTACACATAGTCCAAATATCATTAGAGCAATTAACAATTACTCCAGGAGCCCCCAAGTCCTAATTCTGCTTTTGGATCTTTCTAGGCACTGGTACAACAATGCGTACAATTATATTTAAATATAATCAACAAGCAAAAATATTTCCACTGGCCACAGATGCCCATGGCTTCCAGGACAAGCAGCACAAACAGCAGCATTGCTCTTGGTGATTCCCAACTGGAATTTTAGTGAAAGGTTCTACCACACTGGAGCAAAGTGCCATGAGCACAGCTCTGACTCTTTCGGTCAAACTCCATGGTGACCGTGCTTGGGACTGACTGGAACATGGACAGTGATTTCAGCAATATTTATATTTTCCAATGCAACTACTCTTTTCCTCCTATTTTTTATGATAAGTTGTGCCATCCTTGCATATACTATATTGTATGGCTCAGACTGTAGGACCAGCTAAGGGTTCAGGCTTCTCTCTCTCTCTCTTTTTTTTTTTTTTTCCAATATTTCCATTACAGTAGCACCTAGAAACAGTAACAAGAACTGGATTGCCCAGATAAGTGCTAAACAGGCTCCCTGAAAGTGCACCATTCGATACACATTTTCACCTCAACACAGACCTGCAGATTTCTACACAGGTTCAGTGCATTATCTTTAGATAAGGCCTTGTCCCTTGTCTTGCAAATGATAGCAATAACAAGTAATTAGGTTACAACACTTTCAAATAACTAAGCTTCACGCCAACAACTTGATCACTGTGTCATTTTTAGAATATGCAAGTAGATTTCTAATATCACAAAATGTAGATTTCTTATGTTATAAAGTCAAATTATAGGCATCAAAATATTCCACTTCAGTATTTTTTTTGAAAAGACTTAAACTGCAGCTTGATAGCAGTATATTTTTGTCATCGGTTTGCATTCAACAAGCACTTGGGCCAAACATCATTTCACATCCCTGCAGATGAAAATCTCTCAGTAACTGGATGGCTGATATCCTTCAACAGCAAGAGATGGATGGTGATGATCCCTTTCTTCAATGGCACGATGAACCAAGGAGCTGATGCAGTAATGCAAGACATTAATGCTATTACCTCTGCTAATTCTAAATCACCATGCAGTCTTAAATCTGGTGCAGTAATTTCTGCTATTTCTCCCCTCTTATTGCTGTGCTGCATATTTCTGCAGCAGAAACTCCCTTAAAAACATCTCTAATACAGCTGTTTCAAAGACAGACATGTACATTCTGAAATATTCCAGTCAAGTACAAAGCTAAAACTTTAACTCCAAGCAACTAATCTTTCCATGGTCCACTGATTATTTAATAGAATGGCTTAGTGAAAGTTATTTTTATATTTAACCTTTTTACCATATAATTATGATACATATCTAAAAAGCCCTTAAGATCAATTCTTCAAAGTCTCTCTATATATTTTCAAAAGTTAAGTATCTAAAAAGTTTTGCATCAGGGCAAATATTCCCTCACCAGTGTCACTTAACTAGCAATTTTTTTGAGCTGTTATTTCAAAACTTAAAAACGGGGAGAAAAAGAAAAGATCGCACGGCTGGGGCAGTGCGTGCAAGCAGTGCCCCTCCTGCAGGGCCTGCAGCTGGCTGGGCCACCCTGCAGGCATCTGCCTGTCCCATCTTTAAGGGGGGATGAAGTGTACTTTAAATGAGGTGTTGGGAAGCAGGTCTGAAGGAATGTCATCTATTTGATTTTCTGTGTGGTCCCAGCAGCAAGGATGGGGCGAGGAGCTTATGCCTCACATCCCACAGAGCGCCCAAACGTGTTTCAGTTTTGTTTCTTCAACATTGTTACAACAAGGGAGGTTAAAACAAGCATGTCAAACCAAAATGACATGCACGGGACAACTTGATTTGTACAAACTATGTTCAAAGCTAGCGAGAAGGAACTTCAGGGCATTGCGACTTGGAGACCTATCTGAACTGTCTCAAGCTACAGAACAATCAGTTCAGTACGATTGCCTTCAATTCCCCTCTATTTCCTCTTTTACGAGACAAATGGCAACATCTCCGGCATACTGTGCTGACTTGGCAATTCCACCATTACAGTTGCAGATTTAGCCAGTCCAGGCTTGATAAATTCAGCATCTGTGGAACTTATTTTATCCCATCTCCAGTCCCGCCCCTGAAACAGAAATGTTGCAAACAGGAAGATAGCAAGGGACATGCCCAGCATTTCTTCAGCAGGCACCCAAACACAAAGGAGACCGTTACTCACTACTATTCTGAAAATTGATAGTTTTCCCTAAGTGGCACTTAGGGACAGTTCATCTCAAAACGCAAGATGGCAAAAGAAAAAGAAAGATCAGAAACTAGAATTCCCAGAACTCACACCAGATTATCTTTTAAAAATACTGTTTTATTTACATTTTGGGTCTTTGAATGTTTCTTCCTCAACAAATCACAAAGTTTTTTCCATTTTTGAGATCTATTATTTATAGATATTAGGACAAGCCAGAGTCACATTTCTTCAGGCAACATTTGCTCTGGAGTAAAGGCATTGTTTAATTATTATTATTTTATTATGCTTTTAAGAAAAGCCTGTGTGGCTTCGCAATATTAATATTGCAATACATGACTTTATGCAGCTGAGCAGATATTGATTATCACATTTCCAGAAGTATGAACGAAAACCATAAGAACTGGTGTTCAAAATGCAGAACAAGTAAAGGAAACAGCTTCATGATCATTAAAGATACATGCATTATTATGGTAAAAATTTTAATGAAATACCTGAAATATTAAGTAATGTATCCCCTCAGTCTGTGACAATATATCACACATTTCGTACTTTAACTGGCTCTCATAGCAGTATGGCTCCTGACATGACTTCTCATGGGGTTGGCTGTAAGACTAAGCTTGACATTACCACTCAGGACATTTTGTTTGTTTGTTTGTTTTTGTTTTAAAACCATCTTTATGGCCTTTCCAGTTTTGTCATGAATGCAGGAGAGAAGAGCTCTCCTGCAATCAGACAGATCCTGCAACACGGTACTCACATCCCACCCAACCCCAGGATGTGCATTCAGGTGTTCTCCTTGCAGCATGTCTGGAATACTGCCGTTAAGAAACGATAACAAAGATTCCCCGATTTATATAAAGGTTTTGCACAATCTAAGGAGCAGATGGTAAAATGTTTAAATGTATTTGAAATACTGTGTTATAAATATCTAAAAAATATCATTTTGTTTCATATCTGTAACCACATTTTTAACAAAATGAAACAGAAAAGCCTTCCATGTGCAATAAGGAAGTCCCGGAACTAATGCCGCAGGACTAACACCTCTAATAAACTCTTTGAACTGCAAATCAAGGCAAGTTTGTGATCACTGGCAACAACAGAGCTGTAGATTAAGATGCATTAACGCACATGACTAATGCCTGTGTTACACAGAAGGCGCAAGTCTGACATACCACAAGAACAGTTTCAAACAGAACCAGAAACACCACTGAAGACAAATTCTGGGTAAGGGGTGATGGGAAAACAAAAATAGAAAGAAAACAAGCCATAGTACCACATTTGATTTCAGCTGTATCCTTGAAATTCCACCAAATCATTTGGAAACTATTCAAATATGATTTGGAGTAACAAAAAGCACAACTTCATTTCAAACCCAGCATCAACCATCATCTGCCACAGGCCAGAGATTTCACGCCCTCAAAGCTGGAAGAAGCTCGAGCAGAAATGTAATTTCTTTTTCTTTTCTTTTTTTTTTTTTTTTTTTTTTTTTTTTTTTTTTTTTTGACAAAAGTGAGGAATATCCATCCCACAACCCTCCCATCTCCACCTACTTTCTCACATGGGACTCTGGATCAGCCTGTGAAGTGAGAAAAGGAGAAAACGCTCTTTGTGGAGAAAAGAACAGACGGAAAGCAAGATGGGGACTGCAGAGCAAGTTCCTCTGCTGGCAAAGATGCTCTGACTTCCAGATGGTGGGAGAAGGGGGATGATTGCTTTCCTGTGGGAAGGGCTGCATAGCCAAATACTTGCCAGGTGCTTGAAGTGTCTTGCTCTGTGCCATTGTCCTGCCCTCTTCTACTCCCTGTTGTTTAGTGCGGAAGCTCAGTTTTCAGGGAAAATTGACTGTTTAGAGATTGGAAGAAAATGTTCCTGCTGAGGCCAAGACTGGTGGACATTTATAGCAATATAACATACATAGGTTAATGGGCAAAGGACTCAGGTATCAAAAGTAAATAATCTAAGGGAAAGTTTAGTTTATCACACATTCTGGCTAACATCCAGTACCGACAGAAGGTGGAAAGGGAGCTCAGGGAAGCACTGGAGACCCCAGTTTTCATAGCTAAACTTACACCAAATTCTCTATTTTGCCTTAAAAGGTTGAGCCACTTCTAGCACTAGGCGGACAGAAAGGGACAACTCAATAGAGGTTTACTGCTTTAGAGGTATGAAGAACCACTGCTCCACTCCTCCACTAGTACCACTTGAAAATTGCCAAGTACATTAACAAAGCTGAAGCGTGACTCTTCAGAATCATCCCTTTAATCACATGCCACTCAGGATCGTACAAAATCATAATAAACAGAGTGACCATTTTAGAGTGTCCACCACTACTCTGAAGCACATCACTTACTACAGAGAAGCAAGAGGAAAAAAAAAAAAAAAAAAGCTTTTAGCAGAGCATTTCTAGATAATCAAGGCAACCTGCAAATATAGTCCAGTCCCATCTTTCCCTTACAAAATAGGAACCATCTCCATCAAGTTCAAATGTGTGAGCTTCTGTAAGCAGGTATAAAGCTTCCATAATGCCCCAGGTAATACAAAAATATTTCAGAATACATTTGAAACTCCAACTTCGGTACTCTGTGTGCCTGAGAGAAATAAAATGTGCTGTCATTTCGTTCTAACAGCGTTTAAAGTATGAAGGTAAATTAAAAATGAACAAACGAACAACAAAATGCAGAGTAGTAAGCTTTCAAAAACTCAGAGTGCAAGGACATGCAGAATCCACCCCCACACTGACCTTGGAAACCAAAGCCCTGAGGTGAGGAGGGAGCGACTGACTCAGTTGTGATACTGAGCACGTGGACTGAACTTGCACTTTCTGCCTTGCTAAGTTGTGCCTCATTAGCTACATTTCTCATCATTTCATTAAAAATAAAAAAATAATTTTCAAAAAGCTATATTCTCACTGCCAATGATACATATTTGATAGGCTTTTTATGTTGGTAACTGTATAATGAGTAAATACTTTTAGTAGCTATTAAAACTGAAATGTAAGGTAAGTAAAAAAATTTCTCCCCTGACACTAACATGTTTCTTAGACACAGCAAAGCTCTCTCAGCTATAATAGAAAAAGAAAAAGCTTTGTCTTAATCTGTAATGCTATTTCAGAAATGACTTTTACAGTACAGTAATTCTGTAAATGCTGAGAAATGAAGATGAGCCATGACAACTAAGTTTAGAGTTAAGCCGAGGGTCCTCACGGGAGAGCGCAGCTACCAGCTTAAAAAAATCGTTCTGCTGAAAGAGTGCAGACTTCTTGAAAGAGGTTGTGCTCCTCCAGCTGACAAGAGTTTCACTTTAAATAAAACCTTGATGCACCCCAAAAATTGACAAAACCAATACAGGGAAGATAAAACAGCAAGCTGAAATGCAGAGAAGTCACTTATCTGGGGCACTTTATTCCCCCGGCAAGGCAGCAAAGACCACAGCAGATGCAACTAGAATATTCAGAGTACACTCAAAAGGGGGTACTCAGGAAGGTCACAGAAAGGTTCAGGAAAAGCTCAGGATCAGAAAAACTCACAGACACAACCATCTCCTCAGTGTAATTCTCAACATAATCACAACTATTTATTGCCTGTCCACAGTGTCCAAAGTCCTGACTCTCACTGCAGATGTGTAAACCATAAGCACTTACACCAGTGCAGTCTGAACATCAGTTGATCTGAGAGACTCTCAGAGACATGACACGAGTCTAAACTTGTCCACCTTTTTAGCAAATTATCCCATTAACAGGAAATTTGCCAACAGGAACAAAAGCAATGAGGCATAGTTAAATTCCTACAGAAAATCCAGAAAATATCAACCAGAAGAATTAAGTGTTGACCAACATTATTGACAAACTCATAACATATTACAACCTAGAAGCTAAGCGTCACTGTGATTATCAGAGCAAAATCAGGCAGAAATCTTCATCCAGGACTCAGCTCCTCTCGGCTGTAGCTTGATTGCCACTTAGATTTAAGTTAAACTGGGACCTACAGTAGATTTTACAAACCAAATTCAACCAAACATCCTTAATATCTCTTCCATGACCAGAGCATGCAGTATTTTCTGAATACATATGTTTTTCTCTAGACCTTCCTAAAAATATTCACGGACAGGACATATTTCAAGATGATTTTCAACTTATTCTACAGTTCCATACATAAGTCATGCTCCTGATACATCAGAGTTCAGGAGTAATTTTGAAGAAATCAGTCCAATTAATTACAAGGTTTCACTTCAATGAGAAAAAGGAGAATCAGACAATTATCTCTAACACTCTTGACGTGTTATTATTCTACCTCTTTCCCCTCTCTGCAGTTGGGCATTGTCTATTAATATATTTGAATCAAAGCTTGGCATTCAAATCTTTATTTTCACACTAGTGACATCCCTACCTCAGCATACTTTTGGAAGAAAATAATTTGGGTATTGCCTGCATAAGGTGCCTAGTGCCTTCAAATCCTGCTTTCAAATAGCAGGCACCCCTCACATCCAGGAAGAAATATTAAAATAAATATAAATTCTTTTATTTGTATGTCCTCCAAAATGCTTATTGGATGCATCTGCTAAGCAATTTGAAGCCCTTGATTGCTTGTGCTGTCTGGGTTAATTTCTCCAAGTGCTAAATGAAAACATATTATGTTCACATTCAAATCTGAGGAATATTCCCAGACCAGAACACTGTAATCTCTGATCTAAAGAGATCTGGCAGCAGCAGCAGCAAACTTAATTTTATTTATCTCTGATTTCATGGGCTATGCCAGTTTTTGCTTCATCTGCAACAGCAGCTCCATTTTTGTGTTTAATTTGATGTAAAAAGTGTGAAAGTTACAGCAGTCAGCTTCCCTCACCAGAACTATTCTATTCCAAACTGCAGTGCATGGGGAGGTTGGGGGAGGAAGACACCAAATGATCTAACCTGCCAATCACAGGCAGTTAGAAATGCTTGATACTAATTAAGCATATCAGCTCTGATGCCAGACTTCTGTAAGACAAAGGGTTCCATCAAATTGATAAGACTCTGCTAAGTAGAGTTTAAAATTAATTCGTAATTTCTTTTGTGTTTGTCATGTTTTGTGAAAATGAACTGCCATTCAATTTTTCATAAGCTCTGCGCAAGCAGAAGCTTAATTTCAGGCAGTGCACAGACAGGCCTGGATAGTTTTATGAACAAATTATGATTACACACAGTGATCAAGCTCCAGATAATTGAAGCAGTACACCAAACTATCCAGCATGTAAATATTAACGGATGTTCCCAAAGTCTCTTTCAATCTTCATATTCTAAGAAGTTTTAGCTTCTTTTTGATTTTGGAATATTTTTAGCATAAGTATTTAAAAAGAACTATCTAAAGAATCATCCAATGCATATTATTCCTTCTTATATTAATTTTTTTCTGGAGACAGAACCAAGTGAACCCATGCTGGCAGCATGTTCAGAACAGGTGTCTGGGAAGTGCCACTTCTGCACCCCATTCCCGACTGCAGAAATGAATATGTTCCAGTCAAAACTTTACTCACCTTTTTTTTAATGGGTGCTGAACACTCACTATTCTGTAATAAATGAGCAGAGCTTTGGGAACCCACCATCTTCAGAAATACCAGAGCCTGTGCAGCTGAAGCACTAACTCCAGAAAAAAGGCATGATAACTAAAAGTGTAGGCCAACGGCATTAACTCTGTCTAAGTCCCTAATATCTGACATATGCTTATTTAAGGTACCTTGGAGTTTTAGAGTTAACAGTTATCTCTCAGTGCAAAATATTGCCTTTAAAAATAATCCAAAGGCTATTCTGAAGATTTAGTTAACTTCTGTGTCTATTATACTGGTAAATATCAAGACTGTGAATTAAGTAATCACAGTGGAAATCAGTAAAAAAACAAAACCAACCATCTTTAATATTAAAATCTAAAACCACAATTTGTTTTTAGGCTGGCAAAGAAAGCGGAGAGATTCATCGCTTTAGGCATTGGAAAAAAAATAGCATTAATACTGTCAAGGCAACAATGGATATATTTTACTGTTATTAGGTGGAAAATTGAAGGTGCAGAAATTCTTCACTTGCTTTGTAATAGCTTGTTTAATAAAGGGGGACCAGAATAATCGTTTTTCAACTTTAATATTATTACAGAGAAAGAGAAAAATGGTGTCTGAGATCTAGCGCTGAAACCTATTTTCCTGCTGGCTGTTTTGACAAATCTGTTGTTGCAATAAACAAAATCAAAACCCTTCACTATCACCTTATGAAAAGAGTCATGAGTGGCTTTCATTGATTAGTTCCTCTAACAGCAAAAATCCTCCACATGCTGCATGCTACATGTGAGTACTGTTGTGTACAAATAACTACCAGTGAGCAGAGAACATCAGATAATTTTAGCCAGAAACACAAATATAATGGTGTGAGAACATGCTAAGAGCTACTGTTTCATTCGCCAGATATTCAGAGGGAGAAGAGAGATACAGAGACTTGGCTCATCCTGGTAATTAATGTTTTCTTATGAACACAAGCATCAGATTCCTATTAGATATTCCGTGAGATGCAGCCCCTTGACTATAATTTTGATACAATCAAAACTAAGTCCTGCATTGCTGTTCCCCAGCTCACGGTACACTTTGAAAAGATTTCTACTTGTTAGTGTCACATTTTTGTTTTGTTTTACGGATTTATCAAACCATTTTACTCAGAATAGCTGTAAAAGCCGCATGTTTAACAGCTACAACAGCTACAGGGTTCCATACTGACAGACTGCAGAGTGAGAGGCAGCTCATCCTGGTCAAGCTGCTTCATCACAGCCCCAGAGCTCTCCCACGGGGCCGCTATGAACACAGGGCTGGAACCCTGGAGGGGCCGGGGGTAAAGCTCATTGTACGATTCAGGGGGCTGAGAACTTCAGAAGTTGCTACCAGGAAGGCTGACATGGAGTCACATTTCTGAAATTAGGGGGAGGCGTGTGACCTTCTTTTCATTGTCTGGTTTCGTCACAAAACCTGAGTGAAGTGATATTGAAAAAAAACAGTGTTTTGCACTTCTGCAAGAAGCTGCAGAGCAGCAAGTTCAGTCTTCTATCCAAATGAGTGCCCAGTCCCTTGCAGTGTCTTCTCCAGCTTTAGAATTGTGTTGTATTCTCTTATGGAAATAAAAGCATAAATGTTGTCAATGGGATACTCTCTTCACGATGTCTGCCTATTGTTACAGGTATTTACCTGCATTTTCCCCACTGCCACTCTCCTCTGGTTTTCAGGTGACTCACTCTTTCTTTGTCTGGTTTTCCTTTTGTGTGAATGCAAGTCACAATGCTACCAATGCCCATGTATTTACACATAGGATGTTCTCAAACTAACATCGATATTTCAGATTCAAATGAAAACACTCAGTGTCATGGGCAGTCTTGAAATCAGCTTTAGCTGTAAATAGGCTTTGTCCACTGATGCTGCCATCTGCTCTTGACTGTTCTGTCTCTAATGGATCCAGAGATGTACTTGATTCTGTGTTTGCTAGTCTCTCTCTCCCGTCAGGCTCAAAGATTAAATAAGTTTCTGAAAAAATTTCACTGTGAAGTGAAAGATCTGACTAGTACACTTTCAAAAAAGCAGGTCCTCAAGTTTATGATGTACAATTCTTGGGCTGTGAAGTCTAAGATACTCACTGAAGCATTTTGCAAGTTTTGATTTTATTCCAGGCTCCAGCAAGTTAGCTGTGGGGATGGTGACGGAGGTGGCTGGTACAACAGGGATCTCTAAGAGGAAGTAAGCAAGCTTTAGAAACCTGCCTAGCTAAGACATAACACCTCCTACAGCCAAGAGCGCAGATGCAGAGAGTGGGCACAGCTCTTGCAAAGCAGACAATTATACCTAATTCTTTTTAAAACTGCTCTGTAACTGATGTGGGAAAATAGCATAGGGGTAAGGGCATGGCTGGTCTACCTACATGTAGATTTCACCCTGAAGACAGCGCAATGGGGTACTCTGCCAGTACTGGGAGAGCGATTCCGCCCACTTGGGCTGTACGATGTGACATTTTTACCACACCCTTTCGCAAAGCAACCATTTGACTCTTCAGAAGCACCACCTCATCCTTTTATGCTGTCCTTAACACGGAGAGGATGTGCTACATGAGCTGAACCAACACACCAGAAAGCTGTCGATCAGCATATTGCAGTTTGTTTCAGCTGGCTACTTAGGACTAACACTGATGCAACATTTCTAGCTTCTCTCCCAACTACAGGCAGAGCTTGTGGCATTCTGTCACTTCCTTCCCGCACCAAATTAGTCCCAATTTAATGGTGCTTTCCCAGGTGAGGCACAAGTAATGACTTCTGGCAACATTCATTTCAGCATCTCTTCCCAGTATCACACCTCTGAGCAGCTGACATTCACAAGGGTTGCCAAGACCATCCTAGGGCTTGTGTACCTTAATGAACTTATAAGATCAGGCTACACAAGTTAACGTCTCCATTTGTGAATGCTAAATGCTTTCGACTTGAAAATTAGAAGCCTAAATCAGATACTCTGAAGATTTCATTGTGAATCATTATTTTCTATTACTGTATGCACTGTAAATTGCTGCAAATAAAAGCCATGTCTTCTGTTTACAACTGCTTATGATAGTAAATCCCTTATCATTAGCTCCAGCATGTAAAGTTTTACAAGCGCATTATTAAAACCAACTAATTGTTCTTTGAACCACTAAATACATATTTCCTTTTCCAATTGAGAGTTAAGTTGCTAAAAAAACAAAATATCCTACTGTGCATAGCAGTTTACATAATGTTTTAATAAGTTGTGCAAAATAATAATTTGTGCAAAACCTCTGATTAAGTTCAAGACTTCAGCTTTCTCGCTTAATCTAAACATCAATCTTCAGTTACCAAATATCACAAGGAAATCATTAGGCTAAATAATAAATTTGGTGAAATAAATATTAAAAAAAAAAAAGAAAAAAAGCTTATTCTATCATCTACATAACACATGATGATAATAATAATGCTGAAACAAGAATACCAATTTCAGAGATAACAGCACTGAGGAAAGAGATGAGACTTTCTCACGGCTGTAACATTATTACAGGAATGGCACAGCAGAACCAGGCACATACCTTAACACCTGCAGCAATGATAAATGCAACACACCAATTCCTAATGGCTAAGGGATGGTATTACACTGTAAAGGTCATTTCTTCAATCTTGTGATATGTCTTCAGCCAAGAATGCCAATTTAGACTTTAGCTGCAATGCTACATTCAACCACAAGTAAGCTAAAATGGCAGCTCTGCAGAGAAACAAATCAATGACCAATAGAAGACTTCAGGAGGAAGGAAGACAACAACAAGAAGCCAGCAATACTGCAACACATTTCAGGGCGTGGCAATAATGATGGCTGCTGCCTGAATTTACTGCTTGTAATAATTTCAGCATCTGTGATTCTTTTTTTAGGTGGCAATGTCAGACTTCCAAAGACACTAGAAAGTGACTAATAAGGTAATTTTGAGCAAAGGCTAGTAACGAATGATTTTAAAATATTGCATCTGCCATTCAAGGTATGTCGCAGCATGTATTATTTTTGTTCCCCCTTGCAATTTTTTGAGACACACACACACACACTATTTGGCATATCATACAGATCCCATAAAGGACAGAAACTTGTTTTGCAAGGATTTGCAAAGTATTTAATAATATTGGTTTCCACAGAATACTAAGAGATGAAAACAGAAGGCCCTTAGGGAAAGTTTGCAAACACTAAAGCTCAGTTTTAACATCTAGATACTGTTCTGGAACAGAGACCATACATAACACAGTGCACAAAGTTGCTGTATGACACTTCAGAGCTGACTGCCATCGGATTTCAAGCTATTACAGCAATCCTTACCAGGATCTACTCCTGCACTCCCATCCCTTCCATCCTCCTGCAAGAGCTGCTGCAGACCTGAGGGCTCTGCCTGGGCACTAGAATGAAATGAAAACAACAACAACAACAAAAAAAAACACCCACACCACACACCTACAATGCCATCAGGGCTTTGATGATCCCACCCCTAGTCTGCAGGCTTCACACCTTGTGCTCTCTATGGCTTAGGCAGGAAAACAGAAAATTCTAAACAGAATCTGCACTTCATTCTCTTCTTGGTGATGTTAGCACGTGTGTATGGAGTTCAGAGGAAATAATCCCAGATTAATCAAAATTTCAAAGGAATCTCAAGGCTCACCATCATAAGAACTGTGATTACAGTTGGATAGCAGATGCAATGTAAATATGCAGCATTGAGTTTATTATTATTTTCAAAACCTTCATATTCCTCCCTCTCTGGGAATTCTTTTTACAATAACAGAGCAAATACAGTAACAGACGTTTTACTGAAATATTGACTGTAATAAATCCTTTTTACATGTCTGTTTCTTTGTTTGTGTGCTGTTTATTTAACTTGAAATGAAATTGCTTTGGCTCACAACCTTTAATTAGATGTACTTAAAGTTTTTTGGCCAAGGCATCTTCTCAAATAATTAAGGAGTTATATGATATATAAATAAGTATTATTTACTCCCAGTTTGTGTACTAAGTCTACTGCATTTTTGACCTGGTAAATCCTGCATGTTATTAGTTTACCTATATGACAGACAAGCTTTTTCCTGACAGATTCCAGATACAGCTTGATACAGAATATACACCATTTTTCTGAACAGACCAAAGCCATGATTACATTAGGAATGGATTTAATGCAACAGGCTACAACAAATCTAGCCCCATGGGATATTAGGGGAAAAGAGCACCAGCTCCATCTATTCTTTCAACTGAAAGGTTGCCATCAGAGTCAAGCAGGGTAAAATTACACATTTTGACCATGGAGACACCACACAGACCTGCCCTAAATATTTCCATCAAGGAAAGATCCAGCTCCAGCAAGAATCCCTTACATCATCCTTCCACAAGTGGGATGGGAACATCCATAGGGCTTATTTGTGAGCAGAAGATCCCTCTCAACCCAAAACGCTCCTGATTCTTCCACGTGTCCATGTCTTGATTTACTTGAGGGGCTGCTCAGACACCTACCCTATCTGATCCTCAAGACATGCTGGCTGCAAGCTCTGAAAAAGGCAGCTATGGAAAAACCCAGTCTCACACTGTGTTAAACAAATAAACCAACAAAATAAAAAGGCATAGCAGATTTTTCAGCTTGGAAACCTTCAGGAGCACAAAATGCAGCAGTCAGAGCACCACAGCACCCTGCAGCATTGATGGAAAGACAACCGCAAACCCAGTCGTCTTGGGCTCTCCTCCCTGTTGGAGATGGCGAGGCAGAGGCCACCATGCTCTGGGTACCTCAGTAGAGCGCCTCTCCTCACGTGACATAAGCACAAGTTGTCATTGAATTCAAGGGAGCTTTGCAGAAGAAAGGCAGCCTATGAGTTCCCTCCCCATTCTGTACTGGCCAGTCGCAGGCTTACTCATGGAATGAAGCTTCCCCAGCACACACCACCTTTGTGCTGGAAAGCAGCAACATGAAGAGGGCACAACATGAAGAGGGAGTTCTTGTTGCATGGGGGAAAAGGAAGAGCTGCAGTCATTTCTACCTGCAATGGAGTCTATTTTATTCAGCCTCTCCTTGAACTGTTATTTCCGAGGGTTCTTTCCCTGTGAGGAAAGCCTTGCAGACTCTAAATGAGGGGACACGCAATATGTTACACATTCCTCTCGATGCAAAGATCCTGATATTGTAATAATATGGAAGGACGTGACAGAAGTGTCCTGGGAGGCTGAAATTCTGTTTTTCCATCAGAAGCTCATTTAGCTTCCCTAGCTGTGGGGAAAAAGGATTTCAGTGCCATTAACCCTATAGTGCATTTACTCCATCTTTTAAGATCAGAAAGCAAGTCAAACTTTATCCTACTTATCTTTTCTCTTTATCCTGTTTTCGAACATGTCTGAAATGGCTTCTCAACTACTTTTATTCCATTACCTTAAGTACTTAAATTTCATTTTCAGTAAGGCACTGTTTAATGAATATTTATGAGTAGATCCTGCAGCGTTCATTGAAACTGTAGACTTCCCATCACAGCAGGCTACAGATTTACATTTTGCTTTTTATTGCTGAAATGTTAACCACACAAATTGGTGTCACTTAAAAAATAAGATGACAGTTCTTCCTACAGCTCCAGCACCTTCATCTGAGTAACTTCATGTACCATATTATTCTTTGGCTCTAGAGAAATAATTCATTTTTTCATATGCAATATTTAATTAAAAATGCATAATTATACAACTTCCAGCAGCCAAAATTTACACATGGCAGCCTCAAGTCAGTAAACCACTGAGTAGTCTCCCTGAAGTCACCGAAATCACCAGAGTGAATAAAATCACTCACTTGCATAAGCAATCTCAAGACAAGATCCCCACTGCAGCCATGCACACCCTGGTAAACAGCAGCATTAACTCTGAACTTGTTTCCTCTGTAGGCACCGATTAGAGGTTGTCGATCCCAAAGTGCGATGGGATCACAAGGAACAAGGGAACAACACTGCAAAGTCATCTCTGTTGCCAGGTCCACAAACTCTAAACATTTCTCTAAGGTCACAGAGAAACTTAAAGAAGTTATTCCATTGCAATAAATATGGAAAATTAAATGCATCCATAGCCCTCTCATTAGTCAGCTGAATTGATGACATTCCCCCAATTCCTTAACTTTACCACTAAAAGGTTCTTGATTTTTCAGCACAGGTTCTTTGATTCTTCATTTAGAGTAGAAAGAGATGTGAAAACCCTATTGAAACTTCCATGGTATCAGACAGAGCTTCAGACATACATACTTGATCGCCTTTGCTTAGATATTTTTGTTTCCTCTGAGTAAAACTGTCCCTATAAGCTATGAACAGGTTGCAGCTGTCTGTAATACAGGATTTCTAGAAGATTTAATAATTAAGAAAAAAAAAAAAAGGATAAGCCACCTCATGCTGAGCCATATACACATACACACACGTATACAAACTTTACTAAAGGGTGAGATGCGCTTTATGCTCTTGGGGCTTTCAGCAAGAAAGAGGCAGCGCTTACATTCTGCTGCATAGAAAGCTCACAGAAGTAAGAGTGAAGAATTTCTGCATGAAATCAAACAGGTTGGGTATTGTCACTTGTTGGTTCTAGTAACATTTCAGATACAAGTGGCACAATATAACCTGACTTTCAAGCTGTAATCAAGGTTCAGTTTGCACACTCCCCAGTCACCCTAGCTCAAATTCCTACTTCATTATTCTCTGTCATGTAGGAAAGAGTAAAAAATTTACTTCTCCTTCCTAATGAGAGAGAAGCTCTTTTGTACGCGAACTTTGCTTTGTCCTTTAGGTGATGAGCTAAGCCCTGTTGAAGATGCTTGTAGATACCCAACTTATCAACTCAGTGGTACTTTCTCTGAATGTTAAAGTGGGGTACAGGCACAGCACCTTACTCATCAAGGATACATGAGGCTGCAGAAAGGGTCCAAAGGAGTAACACCACTTACAGTTAAAACGGAATCCTATGACAGGCTTTTTCCATATAACCAGAGACAATAAAAATATGACAAGCAAAGCACACAAGAAGCTTACATTAATACACAATTTTACAGCATTGATCTTCTGCCGTGAACAGGTGCAGAGAGTAAAACGGTGTTGTTACACCCCAGGTTTGAAAGAAACACAGTATGAGATACTAAAGGATTTTCCGGGGAACATTATATCAAAAGAGTCTCACTGGGAATTTTGCAGATAAGCATGCAGGGAAAGGCTGAACATGAAGCATGGTACCAGTTCTGTTTCTCCTTGTTGAAATTCAGACAGCCAAATCACCCACATAAAACAAAACCAGAATTTCAAACAAAATCAGCCTCACCTGGAGATACACAGCTGTCATCCACGTTTGCATTTTAACAGCCTGCCTGGAAGAGCCTGGCAGAACAAACACTACGTCCACGTTTCAGTTTGTCCTTCTGCCAAATTTGCACTTCTTCATTTATGAGCCTTCTGTAAGAATAACTAATTACTTGCCAGATTGCTTAATTCCATGCAAAAGTTCATTAAAATCAGACACCCTAACAAAGATTGAAAGCCCTCAGAAATCAGGGCATTTATTTGCATCAGACAACAACACACAGCACATTCCTTAGATTTGCTTTCCTTCTGCTGAGCCCATGAAGTTTCAGTGATAATTCAACTTTCTGAGTAATATATCAGAGATAGAATGGGACATAGTGATTCAAAAACACATCCTCCAATAACTGCGGTATGTATCACAAGCAGACAATCAACTTTTTTTCTTTTTATGGAAGTCTCACTTCACATTATTCTTTTCCTTTCTTCACAAATATCTACTCTGAGGCAACCGAAACCTAACTCAGAGACATATACAGAGTTCACAGTCTAGAAGTGACCACGCTGCTGTACTTGCTAAGAAGCTGAACATTCCAGTGAAATTGCTCCAGGTGAGCTTTTGTGTCTTCTGTCAGGAAAGTAAGTGCCACCCTACTGCTTCTTGTATATTTAATACAGAGAAGCAAAAACAGGGCTGAGGAAAGAGTATCGTCGTATAAAGCTTCCCCTACAACACAAACAAAATTCAGATCAGAGTTGGAAGAGAATAGGATTTGGCTCTAAATCCGAACAAGCAGTTGCTGGTTGCTGTTATGATTAGTAAATACAAGGCTTGTATGTGGTACTGTAGGTATGGCTGTCAAGAACCACGATAGACTGGGAACAAACAGTTTTGAAATAGCAATCATATTGCCTAGGTTGCCAAGAATTAAAATTACTTTACTCCTTTCCAGATGAAGGGGGTAAAGAGTAGACTCAGCCTCCTTATTCACACTCAGCTGTGTGATAACTCGGAGCAAACCCCATTGCACTAAACAGACAGATAATAAGGGAGTCAGAATCCATTTGACAGAGACAAATTCAGGTTATTATGTTGATTAACAATAGTTTTGGTTCTATAACTAATTTCATGCAAGTACAAATTATGCAAGAAAAGAGTAGCCAAAGATAATGATGCCATTTTCATTGCTTAATCAGGATCATTTAAAGAAATGTTAAAGGTGATAACAGAGAGGGGAAGGAGAGAGAAGTCAACTTTAAGCACTTACTGTCAGCAAGCCTGTATTGAGTATCTTCTTGCAATAAGGCAAACAAAAATCATTTTTCAGAACACCAGTGTCTAGCTGCTTGATTTAATAGATTACACTATTAGGACCTGTTACTACAGAGGTATTCCAGCCCACTAGTTTCCTCTCACACCACAAACATGCAATATTTGCTTTGCACAGAAGTGTGTTTCCTCTTGTGACAACTCCCCACGAAATATCGCAAAGTCCTCTTGTGCATTTCACTGTACCTTTTAGACTAAAACATGTCCGAAGAGCTCGAATACATCTCTAACAACTCTGCTGGGGTTCCTGGCTTCTTGTTAAAGCTGGAACAGAATCGTGTTTCTCCCTCAGGCACTGCTTTAAAAAACTTTAGGCCATACGTTCTTGAATTATTTATAAGAAGTTACTATGCAAACAAGGATTAAATAATTCTCTTTGAGCTGGTTGTGGTAAACATAGCTGCTAGAGGCATATTGCCTGTATGATATCTACATTTCATCAAGCCTTCCCGGCAAACAAATTGCCTTTTGCTAGAGATGCGAGACCTGATTCTCCACTTTACTCACACTGGTGTAAGTGAAAAAAATCCTCAGCCTTTGATGGAGTTACATCAGCATAATAGTGGGTAAGTAAATCGAGGATACTATTTGTTTCCAAATGCATTTGATTAATGAGTATGGGACAGAAATAGTACAGGCTTAGACTTCATTCTGCCCTCTGGCTCAATTCATCTGGCATTGCTCTAAAAAACAGCTAATCTGTTAATGAATAAAGGAAATGAACAATAACCATAGAATAATTTCAATTTTTGGAAAAGCTAGATGTGTCATCAACCATATGCAACGCTGACAGTCCTAGCATTTTCCCAATTAGGCATCACTTTCTAAGAACTTTAAAATATTTGTCATCTATGTACTTAGGCAACTGCTGTTGCTTCTGTATGATCTCAGTTCAAGAAAATTACCAGCCTACTTAAAATGTGGATTTGCACAATCATACAATTTTAAGAATTAAATAAATTTATGACCTGTATCCAAGGGTGTTATGATACAAAAATACCTGGGGAGAGAGATGAAACAATTTTTGCTACTGTCTAGAATAAGTACAACCTTATTTTTAATATTTTGCCATATATACAAACTTAGGAATATATGTTAAATCCCAGTTCCCTTTAGTAAACTCCCAAAGAGGACAGACTGCTTTGCTCATTTCTAAAAGTGAACTTACTTACACATGCACAGATGTATACACAAACATGTAAGCACAAGAGGCTTTCAGTTTCACTCCAGCCACAGCAGCCCAGTAAACCAGCCTGACCATAACAGCGCTGACCATAACATGACCACAACATGGGGAGAGGGAAAATGCCGTGCTACAGCAGATGCAGGCAGCGTTGCCCTCAAAGCAATCTCCAGACTGCAGAGGCTGTTAACCTGCAGTCCTGAACATCCCAGGCAGCCTCAGTGGCCCCCACTGGTCCCTCAAGAGCTGCTCCTCGGTAGATCAGGCTTCAGATGCTCCGCTGGAAAAGTCCCAGGAGTCCTGCATCAAGCACCTGCCTTTCTGAGGAAGGTGGAAGTTCGGACTCAATATGTCAGTGGCTAATTCTGTAACTCTCCTGCACGAATCTAGCCCCGAGGAAACACAGTACTTGACAGCTAAAGCCAATGGAACTTTATAATTAACATCAATGGGTTCACAATGACACCCTTAAAGAAGTTAATTAAAATTGAGAGGTTTAGTGCAATATAAAGATTGAGTAACGTGCTTCATGTATTAATTCAGAATTATTAAAAAAAAGTCCCAAGCAGTAGCTCCAATATTGGTTCTGGAGTATTGCAAACACTCCAGAGGGGAAAGAATGGAAAACAAGAACAGTCTCCAGTGCCTCTTAACCATAAATATTCAAAGGAAAACAAAATTGCTAAACAAAAAACAAACAAACAAACAAACGTCTTAGGCCTGCAAGATCTCACCTTTTCGGTAGAGACAGGGAACAAATAGTTCAGGACTCGTTACAGTTCAGACCTGAAAGAGCTTTATTGCTTAACAGCAGCAAACCAAACAGCTCCACTGCCATAGCTGTTTGTACCGTGAGCTTTGCATTTCAGCCCCTGAGCAGCCTGTCTTCACACGCCTGCCTGCTAAACTGCATTTCGTTTGTGCTGGAACTTTAAAAGAAACATTCGTAGCAATATTACTTCTTGATTTTGTCCTTGAAAACTAATTATCTTTGAGATACTGACACACAGGCTGGTCCTGCCAGCTATTAAGCGTTCTCTTTTCGTAACCACTAAGTGCCTCTCAGAACCGAGACGTGAATCAAAATAAAGCACACAATCAGATGCTATTCAAGTAAACTATTTTATTTTCCCATATTTAAGTTGTTGATAGACAGATGCTAAAGCCTGCATCTTCTCACATCTCATTAATTTTTTATATCTAGCAGTTTATATTTAAGAAGTCCCCATAAGATTAACACTGTTAAACTTTCTCCCCTAGAAAGGAGAAAAGAACAAGTGTCGTATGTTCTGGATGAGTAATGACAAAAATCATGTGGTTTTTGGGTACCAAATATTTACACTTTCTGGACTGATCAGCTCAATGGGTGAGCTGAGGGACAGGGGGGAGAAGCACACAGCAAAAGAGAGTTTTGGGGCAAGGAGCTGCTCATTATTTGCATGCAGATTGTGTGCCTTGGTGAGATGTGGCCATCTGTACTTTTGGTTGCACAAATGCAAGTCAATATGGTACAGCGAAAGAAGAAGAGGAACAAGCCTCATCAACTCAGCTTCATTTCACCTGTTCCAAATCTGGAAACCACAGCATCTAGTGGCCCCAGAAAGAAACCCCAAATCCAAGCATCTTGTGGCATTGTAATTTGTGGGTGAAACTAGTGTAATTGAGGAAACTTTTGAAGAACCTTTACCACACATCAAGATAAGCTGTAGACAAAATAGTACCTTCCTAGCATGGATGAAAAACGAGCAATAAAACAACACGCAGCCTTAGAAAAATCAGCTTTGCTTGCACTGAAATAAGGGTTGAGGTGAATAGGGCAGTGTTCTGTGAGGATGCAGGATCCCTCTTTGCATCTTCCTTTAGACCCTCCACAGCAGATAACCAAGCTCCCCAGCCTTTCCAGCAGGGGATGATGATGATGAGGGGCTTTCCACCCTCCAGCAAAAATAGCTCTGCTTGCTCTGCTGAAACACTGAGTTAATTCACATGGAGATTACACCTGAAATCCTATGCTGCTTTGCTGCAAGTGCGTAAAAGCCTTTAGGCTCATGTTTCTGTTTGGAACTGAATATTCCAAGGAGTGAGTCAACAGCTGTAGACTGCAGTGGAAGCTTAATACCATAACCGAGAATGATGTGACCAGTTCTCAAAGACTGCTTGCTCTTTGAGCAATCTATTTAGTGGGAATGCGACTCCCCACCTTCCTCTGACAGATTCTGGCCCTTGGCTCCCTGATAATGGAGGTGGATATGCAAATCCACTAGTGGTTCTTGCACTGCTCAGTGCCTCGAGGCTCTCAAAGCTTCCAGTTCACATATTTTGAATAAGAGCTTTGGCTAAAAACATTGTGTGTAGCCGGCTGAACAATGTGAGGGATCACTCAATTTCAGAGGACCATGCAGTCCTTTGTATTTTACATTTGCTTCAGATGTTGTGCCACAGAACAAGAGACTTTTATGAATGGAAATCTGATTGCCTGGAATGACTCAATCCAATAGATGCAGGCATGCCACGCCACTCTGCTTATATCGATCACAGGTTTGAGGGCTGCGTGCACCAAAAACAAGTCTATTACAACACTTGTAGAATGAAATCCCTGAAGCTTATTATACAGGTCAGTAAACACAGTGTCCCTGCTGTGAACTACTTGTTACATAACTCACCTTCTCCATCCATACTACTGCCGAGATATTCCTTTCACACTCACCGGTGAATTACACTGTGATAACACATTTACTCCATTAAGCAATGGTGTCTGATTCCTTTCCTAACCAAAGGGAAGACAAATCATGCAAACACCAGCAAGGACAATACACATATAGAGATAGAGAGGACATATCTCAAGGCAACAGAACAATATCTCCGGACAGCCCAAAGAAATGTAAGTAGGAGTCAAGTGTTAAAGTTAAGACATGCATTAAAAACGTGCCATCAAGAGAATTCATCTAACTGACAGCTAGCATAACTGTCCCAGGAAGACTGTCTACATGCAGATGTTTTCCTTCAGTATTTCTTACGCTAAAGTCACTGCAAACATTTCAGAGCCACATGATGCCATTGAAAGTCAATACAGTAAGCTTCTGGACTTTGTATATACTTGAGAATAATAAGTAAGACTGCTGTAGACAGAACCAACGTGCTGCTGAGCTCACTACCACCCTGCTATTGTTTCCCTTTTACTCACTCCTGTTCTTACTACCTTTTCAGTTTACTGGGAAAACAACTTAAAAAGCTTTTCTTTTTTCCTCTTCTTTCCATTTTCAGAAGTTACAGTCACCCCATAAATCTCACAACCCTACAGAATTTACTCATCACTTATTTCCTGTAAGATACTTTATTACTATACAAGCTATAAAACACTGAAGTTGAAAGGATCTATACCATAGCATAAGAGCAAGCAATGTTACTAGTTTGCAGGTAAAGAATAAACTACTACAGACACCAACTCACGCTTCATTTAAAAAAAAAAAAAAAAAAGTCCTTTATTTAACAACATTTAACAAACCTGGCACCTGGCTTACAAAGAAAGAGCAAAGTACCACACACCACTCCCACGTTAGATTTACCTTATCTTGGCAAATGTGCATAGCTGAGCTTTCTCAGGAAACTTTAAACTCTAGGAAGACCCCTTTTAAAGTCAGAGCTAGAAGTATTCACCTCAATTGCCCCTGACCCTCCCCTTTCACTTCTCCCTCCTCCCCCTGTACCTGCTGCAGCTGCAGTGCCTAATCACCCCTTCTCCAGGATCCAGCGTAACACTGCAACCTGAATCCATGATAAAGAGCTACACAGAGCTCACCTAAATCTTCCTGATGTCCTCGTAACTGTAGTGTGTGCACATATATTTTTAATCATTTAGCTGTGACCCATCGTGCTTCACTCTAAGATTATGTACAGCATATCAAAAACTTCTGCAAGGACGGTATGGGGTTCAGTTAATATTGAATTTGGTTATATCTTCAGCTGAACTGTGGTGAAAACACATCTACCATTTTACCACATCACGAGCAACTGGACTACTGAAGAGAATGTTACTCTGAAAAACTACCCCACACTGTTATTTCGGTAATTACCATCCCATTGCACATGTGTGTGCATACAAAAAAAA
>VXAV01010419.1:978379-993161 GCA_013399715.1 Alectura lathami
AATTTAAATGGAAAATCATGAATTATAATTGAGAACTGCTTAAGAGCATTTTGCTAGATGCTCAAAACCAGAAACCAATAATCACAAAACACCACTGTCTAAAAACTGACAGCAAAGCAAAGCAACATGTTTTAAGGCAAAACTGAATGCAACTATTTAGACAATGTAAAAAGATAGCATTATAGCAACTGGAGGCGGGGGGGNTGGCAGATTTGATTATGTTGGAAGAAAATCTGGAAGTGTGTTAGGGATGAAGGGATTCCTTACATTGATGTGAAGGTTTAGTACAGTTAGCATAATAATGCCAAAAACGCATAAGAACTCAGTGAATGCTTTGTTGCTGTGCTTCGAAGAGCGAGCTAGGTGTTGTCATGTAAGAGTATGATAAACAAAATCCTTTCCAGCATAAACAAGTAAAAACTTAACACTTTCATACAGGTCTAACACAGCTGCCTGAGAACTTCACTTGTCTATACATGTTAAATAGATGATATTATCAAAATGTATTAAATATTAATGCATTTTGGTTACTGAGGAAATTCCAGGCAACTAGTAAAAGCTGAAACTGTGCTGCTGCTAACTGAGATACAGAAAATCATTTGTGTTAAATTTCTCTTGACAACTTTCAGACAAATCAAATGGTTTCCAAAGATCCCAGTATTGACATATGAGACAGAATATCACATGAGATTTTTGTTAATAAAGTGGAATGATTCAAAACTCAGCATGAAATACATTAAATTAGTTGCAAGCTGGTTGCCTTCTTGAAACTGTAATTAAAAAGGGAACCATCAAGCATCATTAACACTCCAATTGCACTCCATTATGAGAATCCATTGACACGAGGCATAAAAGCACCAACGTGCCAACAGCCAAGTTGTGCAACTAGTGCTGCTGAGGCTGTCACATTTTCATGTAGTCCTTTGTCATGCAGCAGGAGATCTCAAAAACCCCAGTCAGTCTTTCAGGTCTGCTTCTGTTCTTCCATGCAAACCATAACATGCTGACAGGAGAGAAGACCATTTATCATGCAACTACTACTACTCTGTTAGTAGTATAATGTCCAAAAATTTATGTTTAATGAAGAAAATACAAAAAAATATATGTGAAAAAGCAGCGTGAACTGCAGCCAGAGACCAGCATTTACTTTAATGGTATGCTGTACAGTACCCTAATGAAATAAAGGCAACAGTGGAAGCCCAGGTGTCATAAAGCAGTTCCACTGACTTGGGCAGAATATTATACCTGCTGAGTTTTCTATTTCCTCCATGCTCAGACTATGTCCATATTTATGAGGGGGGAAATGAAATATTAACACAGTGAGAAGCTTGGAAATTTATTTGTTTTCTAAAATTTAACACATGCTGAAGTAAAAGACCAAAGTCCTGGAAGCAAGCTGCAGGGCCTTCGGGGGGACAAGGAGCTGTCTGGTACATGCCCTGCAGCCACAACAGCTCACCCCAAGCATTTGGGATTACTGCATCCAGGGCCATTGCCACTGGGCCTCAGGAAACTTACAGGCTCTAGATGTATTTTATAAGGGGATAAAAATAGGATTTAATGTTCTTTTTGTCCTTAGGAATGGAACTGAGCTGGAATAAAGAAGAAAGCTGTGAAAGCAACATTCCTAATTTATTTGTAACTAGGTGTAAATATTAATAGTAAAATTTCCTCCTAGAAGAGTGGCTTTCAACTCATGGTAACAGAACTGGGCATGGTTCATGGCTTTCTCTTTCTGACTTGCAAGATGTGTTTTTTAGGCTCAATATTGTCAGCCCAACCTTATTTGACTTGAGTCTCTTAAAGTGGCATCCAGACCTGTCTGTGGAAGAAACAATAGAGGTCAGAAATTCTTAAAAGTTTGAAAACTTGCTTTAGGGGAAGGCCATCATAGGAGAATAAGATTTTTGTGACAAGAGCAACTTACGTAAGACAAAACTGGACCACATTACTCCACACTTATCCCATGGCCTCAGCCACTATCTGCCCCTGGCTATATGGACTGTAAAAGAGAATCTACCCTTCAAATCCAAGACATGAGTACCAAGACTTAAGAATCAGGGATCTGAAAACTGAAATACTGTTAATCATTCAAATGTTGCTAGATATTTTCCCCAAATCTTCAAGGCTGCAAATATTCATAAATAATCAATGAATCTAAGTACTATATTATTCTAAATTAAAACAATTAGCTACATGTTATCTAAGTGTTTCTGGGTGGCAACGTTCAGGAAGGAACCTGTCCCTATTCAACAGAAAAAGCACATAAATGGTTTGAGGCTATATTCTTATTTTTTTTTTTATTGTATTCCACCATTGCAAAGAGATTGCTTTGACTGGGGAGATGTTAATTTACACTGAAAAGTGCAAATATGCATATAAACATTGGAAATTTCAGGCAGTGATTTACAAAGGTTTTTTTAGAAATAATTTTTTTTTTTAAAAAAGTGCTATAGAAGATATGATATAAAAGACTGGATTTAAAAGCTTGCTCTGGACCTCTGCATATTAAAGTGATCCCAAGAAGATATTCAGCCCTTCCTCAGCAAATAAAATTGGGATATACATAGCATTAACCCAAACAGAAAGATAAAGACAGGATACTGGAACAGTGAGACAAATCTCTTGGCTTCAAAGTGAAAATTATTCTTATGCAGTGCTGTAACATATGGCTAGTTCCCTCACCCTTTTAATAAAAAGGTGAAGTATTTAAAGGATATAACACATATTCAAGCCAAGGGAGAGCAAACCTGTCAGAAAATGTCAGAAGATTAAATCACTCAATAAAGCATATGTAGACTGAAAAACAAATCTGGCAGTTTGCTAATTTAAATATCATTTTTGGCTTTTCTTTCATAAATTTTTATTTATACTTTAAATGACATACACACAGGGATAAGTTAATGAAAGGAAGAAGTAATGAATTTAAAACAGAACTTTTATGAGTACTAATATCAAGAGATAGTTAACAGTATAAAGGTAAAATATGGAAAATGAAATACAAAAAGACTAAGAACAAATTCTCGATCTTTATTAAAATCCATTTCCTGCATCAAAAAAAAAAAAAACATGAAAAAGACCTTGTTTCATCAAAAAAATGGCGAAAAATGTGAAGTACATCAAATTTTTGTTCTGATGGATTGTTAGAGGAGATGAAGACAATCACTGAAGACATAATGGAGCGATGACATTTGTAACAAGAAAGATTACATTTGCTTTTTCAAATGGTCAGGTGACCCAATAGAGGGTCAGGGACCCAATAGAGCCCTGGTGATTTTTAACTTCTTTGAAAGGCACAGTGCCCAACGTTCAGCAAAAAATAATAAAAAAAAAAACTTCGGCCACCGTATATGAGAAGTGCTTCTCTAGAGAATGTTTTTGACCCAGACAATGCCATCTTGTTCAAATCAAGTCCCAGCCCACTCATGCCCTACGTTCAGACCTTTCTAGAGCAGACAGTAGCTTGATGCAGAAACAAAGTTAAATATAATCACGTACAACACTAAGTATAAAAGAGGGAGGAAAATAATTAAAACATTAACTAGATTGAAAATTAAATGGCATGGATCATTGCGTAGCTCTGTGTTGGCTTATTGACTGTTGATAGGTTACTTCAATTATTTGCAACGTCTACTGCAGCAACATTAAGGGCCCCGTGGTGCTACGTACTGTGCATACATGCCTGCTCTTAACGACTAAATTTAAAAAGACAACACATGGGAAGCGACACAGAGTCATAAAGAGGTTAATGGACTTAACCAAGGTTACAAGGCAGATAATAGGAGGGATGAGAATCAAATAAAACAAGCAGAGACTACAAACCATACCTCCTATCCTTCTGTCATGCTTAAAATAACCCCATGATTTAGATAAATGAGCTTTACAAGAAAGTAGTTCTAACAGTCTTAATACAATGCATCCCAAAGTCATTCGATGACTTTCTGGTGGTGTCCATGGGAAGGTGCATCTGCTGAAAGACTATAATTTTAGCACAGAGTTTAGACACAAAACTGTGTGTAATCAGGGACAAGCTGCATAAAAAGTAGGCATGGCCAACCCTCTTGTCTATCAGAGTTTCATGATGACACATGCTAATGGGACAAAAATAAGGACAAGGAAAAGTAATTAGACTCAAAGTGCTCTTTGATTCTATAAACTTTCTCTGTAAATGCAGACTTGCTTCTTAGTGGGCTTTTTTTTTTTTTTTTTTTTTCAGTACAGATCTTAGGTGAGAACACTAAATTCTATTTGTTGTATATGTATGTCATCAACAGTACTGTTAACTATTTCTAAGTCATGACTGGGAATTACTATCAAAGTTGATAATGTGAACCACAGAGAAACTATCCTGACCTCCAGATCATACTACACGTTGATTTACAAGAGTGACAGTTAGAAAAAGAAGCAAACTTACCCAGAGTCAGTACAAAATCTAGACAGGATTCCTAAAATAGCATTTTTTAGAGACATTTTCAAAAACAACTGCTTTAAGTGAATGAATGATGAGCACTAAGATTTGGTATTTAGAAGCAGGTTTTCACTAAATTAAAACAAACTTCTACAGTTTCAGTAAGTACATTAACATGATGCATAAAGGTGCACAAAATTAACACTGCTTGGGATTTGCAAATTTGTTTTTTATATATTCATAAAATTATTTCCATGGTAACAGAATTCCAGCAATTATGACACTAGTGCAAGAGCAGCACAATAATCAAAATGATGGGGTATGTTGAGGAAAGAGATCACTAGGACAGGATCCCAGTTAATAGTTCCCAATAAATTCTGCATAGCAGAATTTAAACTATTCTCCTCCTTTTAGATTTTTCAGCTTTTTCTCCTTTAAGTCCTAGCTGGACTATTAAGTGATTTCTGACACTGATTTGGCTACTCTGGTTACACACCTTTTTAATATTATCACAACCAAATTAGAAAAAAATTATGAAAATCTAATATTACTATTCCAATTGAGGCCTTGGTTTGTTTACACATACTGTTAAAGCTCAGCTCATCTTGTTAGAAGAGGTCAATGCATCAATTTACATCTACATTTTTTTAACTGTCTTCCCTCAGCTATTAACAAATATTATTGCTATAGATTTTGACAAAGTAAATATTATTGTGATTTAAAATAAATAAATAAAAAATGTTACAGTAAGTTCCACAAGCTGTATTGATAAATTATTTACAGTGTTGGTTTAAATTCATCGCTGTATATATTAAAAGCCAAAAAGTCTCGTGATACATATACATACTATATATAAAAGAATGTTAAAAATGAGATTAGAAAGCAGAGTAAACTATGTCTTTGTTCACATTGCCTGATTCTGACACATTTCTGTAAATCCTAGATGCAAATTTCTGTGACAGCAAAGGCAGTCATGGGCAGGGGAGGAGGAGAGTGTTTCTTTTTGCTTCTTGTTGTTATGTTGTTTTATGTTGATTTAGGTGTAATTTTGCCAACTCTTTACCATATACCTTTTGCAGAACATTGTTGTTAAAGAGGCAAGTTGTTACTATCTAGTAAAACCTTCCTAAGATACTACTTTTACCATCTCGTATTCAAAGGTGATTCACCGAAAAGCAGTGAGACATCAGGCCAGTGAAGGAGAATTTTAGAGAATGACGGCCATTTTCAATAGGCTTTGCTTTGCGTGAGCTTTGAGAAGGACAGCTCAACTCCCAAGTTCACATCACAAAAAAAAAAGGATCTAGAGAGGAAACTGAGAGAATTGGTGACATTGCTTTTTTTTTCTTTTCCATTGAATCACTAGATGACATTTCTTCAAATGTCTTCCCTAATTTACTGTTTTCACTACAGCACATTCCTTGCAAGCCATGTGAGCTAGAGTCTAAATAAAACATGAGGTGAGAACCTTATTTCTTTTCCATTTTTTCTAAATGATTTCTTTTCTGAAGAAATAGAATATTTCTTAATGTAACATAAAACACCTTATAAGCTGTTCAAAGCAAGACACATGCCGGCAAATACAATTTTTAAAGCTAGTGATAGTCATCTGAAATAATGTAGGAAAAACTAACATTCACCTTGTGAGAGTGAGTTGTTTGTGGCTAATACCTCGAGGAAATGAGTTTTGTTTACTTCCTAATAGGCACCTGCTATTCCAGCAGGTACAGATAAGGTGTTCTACCTTTGTACCATGCTGCGAATGTAAGCAGGAGATGCTGTGTTTTTCTGTATAAACCGCCAGCCTGCTGTTCTTAGTGCTGCATTTCTAAACACCACAGCTTTTCCTTAGGTTTTTAGTTTTTAGCTAGGATGACTTTGTTTTCAATTATTAATTTATCCTTTTAGGGCAGCTAAGTTACCAGCCTGAAGAATCGTGGTACTGCTCATGTTCTCAGTGCCACTTAGACTTTTCTGGCCTTTTGAGGACACTTTGATGAGCGCTTGTTCATGTCCTGCACTGGCCTTTCTACTTCCTTAACTCAGCTCAGTTGTGTGCATAGGAAACCAAAACTAGAGAAATTAAGAAGAATCCATTGGATTGTGATAATATATATATATTCACTGAACATTACTGGGTGTGGATACCTTACACTTTCAAGATCCATGATTTCTAACTAGGACAGGACACAAAGTGACTTTCAGCGTAGTAGACCTTGTGTTGACTTCATCACATTACACGTTAGCATACTATTATTTCAATTAAAGCCAAGACATCTTCGAGGCTCTTTCCTCTGTTGTCTCATGCTGACCATCCAACATCAGAGGACTCTTGTGTGATGTGCACACTGCTAAATTTTGTACATCTGAATCATCTCCCGAAGCTTTGAAGAAACGAGCAGTACCGTATCTTCCAAAACATTCTTTTGACTAGTACAAGAAATGGTTTCCCATGATATCTGTCTATCTATCAATATGACAGAGACTCAAAGCAGTTACAGAGTCCCTTTTCTAATTGGTGTAAAATGTGATCACAGTTAAAGAGTATTGCTCTAAGAACTATGATAAGTCAGCACTTATGATATGACCCTTTGGCAGTGAAATCGGGGGGTTCCAGATGCTTATACTTTTGGGTGGAGTCCTCTTCATGGAACAGTTTGGATAAAATTATTTTATGATAATAAGGGAAAGACATTTGTCATCCGTGATGCAAATAGATTAAAGACAATGGAAGACCACATTCTAATTTTAAAAAGTGACAGTAAATGATAATCTTCTAAGTAAATTGCCAATATGTACATCTATTAGCTATCACAGCAATGAACTGCAACAAATTTATTAACTGATCTTATGTCTCATTTCCTCAACTGAGAGACAAAGGTGATTTTTCCAGCTAGATTCACAACTAAAAGCAGTCATATATTGGAATTCTTGACTCAAATGCTCTGTGTCTAAAAATGAAATTTACCAATCTATCATACTTCGAACAATGAATGTCACAATGACCTATACCTTATGTTCCCATTTCTTTGTTTTAAATAACAGACATCTGAAATTTAGTATAATTGTAGAGTGCAAAAGGTAATATTAGTAATTATGATACTCACCTATTATTTTCTCCATCTATTCTTCTTCCGTCAATCAGAGAGCTTCTCCTTTATTTAGGCTGAGAGATATGGAATCCACTGACAATGGCAGAGCTCAGTTGTTTTAGAACACCACAGCAGCCCCAGTTATGTTGGTTACAAGGACATAAAAATTCCAGAAAAAAGTCTCAAAACTGACAAAAATACAGTATCAAATAAAATTGGGACTGGGGCAAGCCTTCCATAATCCCTTTCAACACCAGCAGCATGGCTTCCTGGGACCGACTTAGGAAGAATTCAAAACAGATATTTGAAACTATTTCTGGGGTAGACTGTATAATGCATTAAATTAATGAAAATGAAGAAGGCCTCCTCACCCAGCCACAACAGACAGTAATGGTCCTTTCATCTCCAGATCCAGTCCTACTGCACAGCAAGATAATGTTTTATGTGTCAGCATCATCTGAATTCTGATATTTTAAACCTTAGAGTACTTTATTTCTACATGCAACTACCTGGGCTCTTATTTCCCTATTACAAATTTCTTCAGGTATTCTATTACCAACTTGTGTCCAATGAGAAGAGAAAAATTGAAATTTACAGGACATACTTCACAAAAATAAAATCTGTAGTAAATTTCACTACATAGAAAACAGAAAAAATCTTGTTGGGATACTAAGGAAAAGTGTTGTCTTCTCTAGAAAGCAAGCTTTAAAGCCAGTAAATGCTCGCACAATATTTGCAACTTGCAAGGAAGTTGCTATTAATACACATCTGTATAAAGTCTATGAAATCTCTTAGTCCTGCCCAGGTCCCAACCTATGTATGTGAACATAAGCCCCACAGGCTGTCATATTCAGCTTGTTGTGTAAACTTTTCCAGGGATCTTTCCTCTTTCAATTGCCTAAACATTCATATTGCAAATTCACAATCACAACTGGCACTAATGAAAAACAAGCATTTGGGTGTTGTTTCTGTGCCTTAATTACATTTTCCCTTTAAAAATAACCTCTCACGATCAATTTGCTTCTCTTTGGGAGAATGCTTTATAGAAGATTTTACTGTGATTTCTTGATCACAAACCTGTCTTAGAATAAATAGCTATTCTCCAGGGCTATTAACTCGTGACCTTTCACAAGCAGTATATTCAAATCCATAAATAAAGAATGAAGTTAACATCATCTCCAACAATTAATATCTATTACAGGTCATGCTTATCTGTTCCCAAAGTATCCCAAGTTTTATCAAAGGGCTTTTCTTAATCTTACTTACACAATTTCTAAAATACTGTTAGAGTAGGAATTGAGACAAGAGGGAATACACTTTTTTTCAGAGATATTTTACTAGAAAAATGTCCAGTGCTACATAAATGACCTATTCTAGACAATTTACTCCACATGATGAATAAAGAGTCCGTATGTGGTGGTTTAACCCGCGATAGCTCCCAACAGTCGCTCGCTCACCACCCGCAGGCCGCAGAGGCCCGGGCCTGCTGGTGCACTGCCAGCGGCCAGGATCAGCGGGATGGAGGAGGGCAGTGAGAGGGAAAAAAAAAAATAAACCTCGAGAGTTAAGATAAAAACTAGTTTAATAAAATAGCTAAGGAACAAAAGATAATAAAAATGCAAAGGGGATATACGGGTGATAATACTGATAATTGGAATAAAAGAGTGACTTACAAGAAGGCGACTTCTCACCCACACGCAAGCCCAACACGGAAACCCAGAAGAAGAGCCACACCAGCTGCGGCTTCCCCCCCGCCTCGGTAAGCAGGGGGAGGGCCATGACGTGGTGTATATGGTATGGAATACCTCATGGGTCAACTTAAGTTACACGCCCTAACTCCGCTTCCTCCCCACAACTTCCTAATCCCTTCTCTTCCAGCATTGACAGATTCGACTATGCTAGAAACCCTGACAACATAAAAAAAAAATATTTGGGGCTCAATACCCTAAAATTTAAAATTGATGTTCTAAAGGAAATGAAAATCAATAACGTGTGGGTTGAGGATTACCATAGGATTCAGGAAGGAAGATGCCTTTGGAAATTAGTGTGTTTACATTAGGATAACCAGTGGTAAAAATCATGGCCCATTTTCATCAATAGCAAGAATGAACAAGGAAAGCAGACTACACTGATTACCTGTCTAAATGACAGTATTTGAACAAAATAAACCAAATCTCTGCATAACAGAGGCTCAGTTTTTGTGACAAGTATAATAGTTAAATCAAAGGCTATTATTATTTTGTGTAATAGGGATCCCAGAAAAAGAAATACCTTTTTATTATTATTATTTGAATCTGTGGATATATTCTGAAAGGAGAAACTGCCAGCAGTGTTGCTCTATACAGCTTTCAGAATGCAGGCGTAAAAATTGTTTTATTTAAATGAAGAGAGAAACATATGCCTTTCTAACTCAGGTAACAAAGTAAGTATAAAAATGATAGTAATAATTAGTAATATTAACACCTTTGGTTTTCTGGAGTGAATGATTATTCACTTGCAGGATATAACTCTCTGAAGATGTCAAAACACTTTATAAATATTAATGAATTATGACAGCCATATAACAAATACGATAAGTAGCAATTTTCCATTCTACAGAACAAGAAACTATGTCACAATCTTTTTCAAACAAGAAGTGTATAGGAAATAAAAATAAAGCAACTCTGATTCCCTTCCCCTACATTGCACAGATTGTTCTTCCTCTTATGTTTGATAGGTGTGCTGCCACAATACTGAGTATCTTGTGCCTGTATCATTCTTAGAAACTATTCTGAGTGGATGGAGAGTAAGATGGATACCATTAAAAAAAAAAAAAAAAAAAAAAAACATGAAATAGTATAATATTTTGCAGAAGAAAATATCTTTATTCAGGACTCCTTTCATTGGAGATGTTGCTGAATTACATTTGGTGACCATTACTGTAATGATGGGAAGGTTAAAATAAATGGAAGAAAGCCTTGGCTACTCGAAGGGTTCATCAGACTCTAGTATGTTCCTGTAATATGCATTTTTGTATTAAAAGCATACGGACAGAAAATAATGGAGTACCTTGTTTACAAGTCACCTTCGTACAAATTTATCTTTCATTTTTAATGCAATCCAAAATACTACTTACCTCACTTTTTGGCAGAGTGCAAAACAGAGACACTTATAATAAAAGCTATAATAGATTCTATTATATAATACTCAGACAAATGGTAACTCATTAAAAAATGTGACTGTCAATATACCAAAAAAATTCCCAATCTAATTGTTGATGTCATTTTGGGAGAGTATATTTTTTGACACAGGAATACAGATTAGGTTAAACTATTCCCAAACCTTGATTGTCTGGAAGTCTGGAATTTTATTTTGTGAGTCTTGGAGGAAGTAAGATGAGTGTATAAGATAAAAACTAGGTATCCATTATCTTGACCCACTGTAAATAAGTGAATAACACATTTTCAATTTTTAGTACAACTTCTGTGCATTTTTGCATCTAAACATGAATGTCGATGTTTTCTTTAGACCTTTCATAACACATGTAGCATTTGACACAGTGAGTGCAGTAAAACTTTCAGATCAGAAAAGGGATAAAGAGCTATGCAACATCCTGAAGAAGTCCAGTCTACAATGAGAAAAGTTTTCTACTTTCTTCAAGCAAGACAGAAATAGAGCTCTGAAAATAATGAAAATTGGAAGAGTGGGAACGCGTATCAGACCATGAGATAGGCATGAATGAACAATCAGATGGTTCTACAGATCACGAAAGCGAGGCTTATGATCAGCTCATGAAACTTGACAGGTCTGTATGTGAGAGATAAAGAACTGAAGTGTCCAGAGAAAAGATGAGGAAAGAACGTGTGAGTAGCTGGAGTGTGAAAGATCTGTGCCAGCTCACGTTTGGTAAGGCAAAGCTCCAAATCAATACTTACAATTACTTATCTTTTCAAAGCCATAAAGGATCATTAAAATCAGTTCCTCTTCCTTGTGCAATATGGCAAACCAGAGAATTAAACACCCTTACTACAGTAGATAGTGTGATTTTCAAAAAATAAAATAAAATAATAAAATAATAATAATAATAATAAAAAGAAACAACAATGGAGAAAGGCAATAAGTTTCCTTTAACTCCAATGGAAAGTAGGAGCCTGATTCATTCACTCTATAGCTATCTAAGAAATCCCTGGTCCCCATAAAAGCTGGAGAAATACAATAACCAATAACAAACCAGGCTGGAAAGCCACAGTAAGTGGAACTGGCTGGAGCACCATGTGTACTGAACTGAATTTTTCAGGTCTCCACTAGATACCTGCATAATGTAAACCTGCAAAAAGCAAGCCGCGATGAAGTTGTAATGAGATAGGGTTGATGTGTTTGCCAAGCAAGCAGCCTGGGGAGCCCAGCAATGCTGTAGATGTCTGGAGACAGCACTGAGACACTGCTGCAGGGAAGCACTGGGCAGAGCAGCAAGCTGGAGTGGTCTCAGCACACTGCCTCTGGGCTGTAGCCTCTGCAGTGAGCTGCCCAGGCAACTGCACCCAGATTTCATTTCAGAAGAACGACTTTCCTCACTCAGAAAGTAAGTCTGGGAGTAAACTAAAATACACATAATGTGGTTACCTCAGCATGAAATAGGACATAAATTTCCTGACAGTATAGATGTATGCTAAGGTCACTGAAATACAACAGCTTCCCCAAATACAACACTCCTCTTTGTAGCTCAGCGTCTTTCTTGAAGAATGATTCTGTTTTGTGACAAGGGGAATTCTTGCTTCATCAAGCTCATGATTCAAGTAGATTCCCCTCTTTTTCAACTCCCACTTAGGCAAAGGAGTCCACGTTCTGCCCTCCTATAATCTGTCAGACCTTTTCAGGTGGCCCCAGTGATCAGCACTCATGGTGTCATCATACAGTTTGGCAGATGCCCATTGCCAAAAAACTTTAAACTGGCCAGCTCAGTCACCAGTAGGAGGTAACCTACTGTCATGCAGGACAACATTTCACCTCAGTCAAGAATTCCCCACCTGAGCCCCTTAACAGGACAGTTCAAGAGAGAGAGAAAGTGGCATGAGAGAAGGCAGAAAACTCAAACAGAAGTTTGGAGAGCATGCGCAGAGTGCATATTCCCAAAGGTGATCAGCAGTACACTGCCTGATTGCCCAAAATGTTATAAACGGCATACACAAGGAAATATATCCCTACTTTTTCCTAATTCTAACTAAGCAGCTGCATAAAGTCTTTCTGCCACTCTTTGTATGTTGATCTTCAACAAATTACTAAAAACTAACATCAAAGAGGAGCAGATAGAGCAGGGAAGTAAAGTAAATGAAGTATACTAATTTTCCCTGAAGTAAAAAGATGAAAACAAAACAAAAAAAACAAAGTTAGGGGAAAAAAAAATAGACATTTAGTATATTCTGTGCCCCCATAAAAGCAAAAATGAGAAATTTTTCTCAAGCATTTTTTATGAGTCGGGAGAAATGTTATCCCTTCTGCCTGCATAGCTTAACACTGTCAGGGGAAATGAGAAAAGCCAGAGGCAAAAACAACACAAAGCAAAGACCCCAGACCAACACCACCTCCCCTAAAATGCTCCCACCTGTACTTTAACTTCCAAAGATAAACTAGGTTTCTGCCTCACAATGAACAGGGTTTGCACATTTTTTTTTTTCACGTAAAATCTGTGCTTAATAGAATTCCTTTTTTATTCTTGCCTCAAGAAGGTGAATAATAAGAATAAAAGAAGATGGCTCTTTCTGCTTCATTTTAGGATGATAAGTAAAAAAGAAGTATCTGCAGAAGTTGTTAGGAGACCGAGGATAATATATTAATATGTTCTTTTTAGCTGGCGTACCATCCCGATGTATCTAATGCCAAGACAAACACGTTAAACGTTACAAACAAGTAGATGTGAAATTATCTACATAATAACTACAGAAATAGCCAACTGTGAACCATCTTTGCTTTCCTAATTAACAGCTGCTCAGATTTGTTTTTTAAGTCCTGACTCATCCTTGTTTGCATTTGATTTCTGCATCACCTGGACCACAGAGCACCTCCTTTGCAGCTGACTGCATTTAGGACTTAATTTTATATTATTATTTTGTTTTGTTCTTAAAGACAAAACAAAACCTTGACCAGAGTTAGAGGTCTTCCATTCAGGTAGGCAAGTAACGCCTGTAAAAAGGGTTTTATAGCTATTACAGCAAGAATTTTCCACAGTGCCTTATGGGCTAATTAGATCTGGTGTCACTAGGGCACTGTACAGGATGGTCTAATAACAGTTGGAAGGCTGTTTCTCCCTGAAATTCCTAGGGGAAACAGCCAGAGCTGATGCTGGAAAACAGGAAAGTACTGGAAAGTTATCTAACATCACTGGGTGTTTATCCCATAAAATAGTACAACAAAGACAACAACTAGAAAGAAAAAATGATGTTAATAATTCTCCAAATTTTAACTTGTGTCCTCACAAGCTCACAGGATTCTGTGAATCTGGTGCTCTCTCTCATAAAACGCATTATAACTGTAGCGTTCCATTGCGTTTATACTGGTCCCTCTGGTAACTTTGATAGCTCTCATTAGCAGTTGCCCTTGATTTATCCAATCATACTGGTAAATATATTTAAAGACAGAAGGAAACACTATTAGCATGCAGAAATACTCAGAGAAAGGAAAGGCAAAGAACACTGGCTATGATGATTTTTACAGAGATTTGTATTTATGTGATTTATGTATGATATAGCAACAATAGTTAGAAAGTGGAAACAAAAGTATTCTCCATGTTTGAAATTGATATCTTCTAATTATGACCTGGAGATGAAGAAGAGAAGTCTGAGCTGGATAGTAATAACTTACAGGTTCTATTGAAAAATCAAAACATTCAAATTGCTCAGATGGTGGTTTGTTTGTTTGTTTCTTTCTTTCTTTCTTTTTCCTGTTGGCACTTACCCATTGGCAATGACAATTAACAGAAATTTCAGAGACCTTGTTCACTGCCTTCTCTGGAATAGATTTTTTTTTAGTTGAGAAAAATTTCCATAGATTTCAAGTAATCATTTATGGACACAAAGTAGATCTTAATTTCAGGTAGGAATCCACTTTATCCATTTTTTATTAATCTCTTAAAAAAAAAAAAAAAACAGATTTATGCATTCCTAGACCGCATAAGTTATAGAAATAGGACACTAATTAAAGGAGTTCTTTCCTTGTTAGAATCAAGACCATGAGAAAAAATGTATTAAGCAGATGGTTATCTGTGAAAGCAAAAAAAAAAAAAAAAAAAAAAAAAAAAAAAAAAAAA